>JASDQU010098082.1:13266-34735 GCA_032191745.1 Picea mariana | reverse complement strand
ATTGTGTGTCTTCTGTGTTTTGTTTCTGCATTTGTTTTATTTTATTGCTCCGCGGTCCTATTTTTCTAACAACCATCCTGGTCCTTCAAGTATCTAGTTTTTTATTCGGTCCTAGGTGGGGATATTGTTCTTAGTTAGACACCACATGAATATTCCATATTTCAAGGGAAATTTTATCTTCCATAACCCCTTCCACCACCAGGCAGGCTCCTGATTATGTAGATATATGAATTTCGAGGTGTATTCCCCAAAAGGGGAGTGTCTCCAAACCAATTCATCCTCCTTTTACATGATACGTAGATGGGAATTTTTTAGGCTTATTTTCCCATACTTTTGTAAATTGGTCATCCAACCCAACCTACTTGCCAATTTTCAATTCTTGAGCCCAAATAGATGAGTGCATCTGATCAGATATTTGGTTTAGATAGAACATCCCATTTTCATTTATAATATACACCAATTCATTTGGGAGAATATGGATATTTTCACTACCATGCCATGGGTCCACCCCTATTCCAAAATTTTATCCTTTCCCTATTTTCCAAGCTAATCCTTCACCAATGATAGAAAAAAAGTGGATAAGTGATTTCCAAATTATTATACAGTTTGATCCCTTTTTCAAAGAGTTCTGAATCGATTCCTCTATAGATTACGAGGAAATATATTTCTAGTACACCACTTGAGTCTACAAATTATTGGAAGTGATCAATATCCAACATGACTTAGCTTCTAGGGGCTTGGAAAAAAGAAATATTTTTGAGCCCCCATCCTCCCAATGTTTTTCGAACTGCCAATTCTTTCCATTTAACCCTGGGAGAAACAAATTTATTCTTTGTATCATCCCAAATAAATTTAAAACAGATTTTTCAGGCTATTTCCAAGACCCCTTTCGAAATCCAAGCCAATGGCATCCAATAAATGAGGATGGATTCTAAGAAATATTTTTCTAGAACCAACTTGCCTACACGAGATAGCCACCTGAAGCTCCACCCTTTTAAAAAAATTTCTAGTTTATCTATAAGCCATTTCCAATCTTATTTCTTGTAATTGTTTGGTGTAAGATGGAAACCCAAATATTTGAGACCTTTCTCCAACTCCTACTTCTAAAAGGGTAAAAGGTCCATATAACTCATTTGTTCTTTTACCTCCATGTTGTGAGATGAGAGAGTGGATTTTTTTTCATTTATGTTCATACATGTGCCCTTTATAAACAATTTGAATATATCATACAACTTATGAGCATCGCACCATTGACCGGTGCAGAAGATCAATACATCATCAATGAAAAGGAGGTGGTTGATCTTTAAATTTGGAGATATCACAATATCGTGGAACTCACCATCATATTTTTCCTTTGTTATGGCTCTGTTGAGTTATTTCAGAATTAGTATAAAATTAAGTGGAGATAAGGGGCATCCTTGCCTCAGTCCCCTCTCTGCATGGAAAAAGGATGAGGTGAAACCATTAATTAGAACTACAAAAGAGACTAATGTTACACAACACCTTATCCAATTGATGAAAGGAACCTCAAATCCTAAGTAGGTTAGAAGCATCTGAATATATCGCCAGCTAACTCAGTCATAGGGTTTTCAAAGGTCAATATTTAGGATTGTGCCTTTTGTATTTAGAGACTTTAGGCTATGCATCACCTCATGTTCCACCCCAATAGCTCCATGAATTTTTCTACCTTCCAAAAAAACAAACTTTTCCTGAGAGTTGTTCTCTGAAAGGATGGCCTTGATTCATCTTGCTATGATTTTGGAGATCACTTTGTAAATGAAATTATAGAGAGATATAGGTTTGAAATCATCCAAGGAAGAAGGATCATCATATTTTAGGATGAGAGCAATGAAAGTGGAGTTGAAAGGAGCATGCATGTCTCCTTTAGATATAGATTCTTCTACTACCCATAAGATGTTGTCCCAATGAGCTCATATATTCCTATAAATAATTATATGGTCCAACCATTCAGAACTAGGATGTTATCCTTATGAAAACTTTGGAGCACTTCCTTAAGTTCATATTCCATGACTTCCTCTATGATAGATCATTCTTCATCTCCGTCGACAAATATGGGGAAGTAAAGGGCCATCCTCATCGTGTCAGGCATTGATTCCCTTTTATTATCTTTGAAAAGAGAATGTAAGTATTCCTTACCTAATCGAGCCATTCAATCAAAAGAGGATACCTTTCCTCCTTCTGATTCATTAAGACTCTAGACGGTGTTAGCCATCTCTCATCCTTTAGAATAAGATTGGAATAACTTTGTGTTATCATCCCCCTTTTCCATCCACAGTGCCCAAATTTTTAGGTGTCATTCTACCTCCCGAGCCTCCAAAAGATGCCTTCTCCTTTTTTCTAGAGATAATATCTCTTTCTTAGATTCAACATACATGTATCATCCTCCCATCGAGTTATATATTTTCTGCAAGGCTGCTTCAATATCAATTAGATATTAACAATCTTGTTTTTTTTTTACTCACTTCCATTCCAACGTGGCTTGTTTCACTCTTTGAATATTTTCCATGAACTTGACTCCTCTTTCTCCCAAAGTTGCATCATAAGGAGTCCAATGTTCCTTGACAAGGGACAAAAAAATCTCCTCCTTTAACCACTCCGAGTTGAACTTAAAAGGGTTGGGAGGTTTTCGAATTCCTAGAGAGATTTTCGTGAAGATTAGGGAATGGTCCAAGATCCCCCCTGATCCAACCCATTTCTTGATCTGAGAACAACCTTCTACTAAATTTCCAAAAGAGAGAAAGTGATCCAAAGGTTTCTTGATTCTATCCTCTCCCACTCTTTTATTTCTCTAGGAGGAGCATAGTCTTATGTGAGGAATGTCAATCAATTCCATTCTCCTTAAAATATGGTTGAAAAAATATGTCAAAGGATCTACTCTATCCCTTGGTCCCCAAGATTCAACCTCCCTAAGAGAAAAAATTAGGTCCCCTCCCAACATAATCTTTTCACTATTCAAGAAGGATTTTTTACCTAGAGCCTCCCAAAAAAGGGTCCTTTTCTGGTAAGGGCCATATAAGTTTAACACCATTACCTCCAAAAACATCTCTGCAGAGAGGACGCTTAGCCCACTCCCATATTCAAAACCCCAATATCTTATAACTTTAATTGTTTTGAGATTCCATCCAACGGCTAGACCTCCCGAACAACCTCTAACATCTAAGCCGACAAACTCACATGACTTGAATAGGAGCAAAGTCAAGGGATGATTACGAATTCCTCACCCATAGTTTCATGTAACATCATAATGTCTGGTTGGTTTGACTCCACCAACCTGTTGAGGGAATTTCTTTCGATGGAACCTGCCAAGCCCCTACAATTGAAAGAGATAATTTTCATTAGAGAACTCCTCCTGGGGCATGCAATGCTCTAAGTACCCCAAAAATTGGATTTTTTTTTTCCAGCTCCAATATCAACTAAGGATTTATTCTGAGCCTTGAACAAGTGTGACTTAGTTCCCATTCCTTTTTTCCTTGGATGGGGGTAAGATTTTTCCCAAGACCAAGCTCACATCCAGTGTCTAAAATGGGTCGATTTCACAGCTGGTAGACTATTCAAACCTCTTATGAGTCCAAGGAAGAGTCCAAAGAAGACTCGAGAAGAGGGCAGGGAGAAGGACGAAGGGATGTAAGAGGGACATGTGAAGGATAAAACGGAAGAAAAGAGGCCTCAAAGGACTATAGTAATGGAGAAAAGGGTGGAGGAGTAACTTGTAGGATCTTGAGATACCCTAGCCAATATTTACCCAGAAGAGTTAAAGAATGCATAACAAAATTTAAAGGTGGAGGGGGGGAACAAAAAAAAACAAAATGAGAAGTAAGTTCCTGTTAAAATTCCCTTGTGGACTGGGCCTACTGAGAGTCCATATTCTCTTCTGGATTAACTATTTTCCTCTTCTTAGTAGCTTGTTGAAGAACTGAGTCTACTTTTAATTTTCCCCCTTTCTCTGGTCAGGGCATATTCGGACCTAAAACCCCCAAAACCAAGGGAGCCAAAAGAGGGATCTCGATCCTTTACTTCCAACGGTGCTATATGATTCTTAAAGGGAGGGGTAAAGTGACTTGCATTACATGGTCTAAAGGGAAATTCACATTGAATGAAATTGTGCCCATGCTTGTGACATAGTCAACACCTAAAAGGAATCCCTTCATAATCCAATCTTTTATGAAAGAAAACTTCCTCCTTTATCAAAACCACTTCTTCTTCCAATCCGGCTCTAACATCCAAATCTACCAGGATTTGGGCCATAGACATTTTACTCAGTTCTTTGAAGGACATATCTGCATCTATGAAAGTTCCCAATGTATTACCGAGCTCCTTAAAACTCGAGTGAGTGTAGAATTTAGGTGGAAGACATGAAATACGGAGCCAAATAAGAATAGCATTTAGTTGTTCCTTGCTTACATCGAAGGGAGGTTCAAATCGTTTTAGAAACAAAGAGGTCAAATATAGAAACCATGGTTTTTTTAGAACCTACTATGCATCCTCCTCTTTTCAGAATTTAAATAAAATCCAACCCCTTGCTAAAGTCATCACCTCAGGGAGAACAAAGACCTACTGAACCCAAACATGGCCTACCCAATCCTTAAAATTATTGATTCCAAATTGTCGACATCAAGCCTTGCCAACCACTTCCCAATTTTCCATATCCACGGTGATCGAGATAAAAATGTCTTTCCCTAGAACCAGATTGAGCGGAGAACCAGATTTTACTCCACTATTTATTTTGCATCGAAGATTTGTCTTAGGACCAAGGAATTTCCCACAAACTTTATGATTCGGATTTAGGAGAGGAATGAACGTATTAAAAATTGGATACAATAAACACTAAGATATGAAGAACAACACAGATATCTAGTGAACAATATCTTCTATTGAATAAATGAAATAGGCTGAAACTGTAAAACTGCAGAACTAATACACTTGCTCGAATGGTGGTATCTATATTCTAGAAGAGAAGTGGCTTCTACACACATTCATGTGAGAAAAATGATTACAATGAGGAATAAGAGTAATTTTTAATATTACTCATGAATTCAAAACACCTATACATCAAAAAACCTAACCCTAGGGGGTGAAATGCCAAAAGTTATGCGGGCCCCTATGGGTAACTTGGTACCTCAACTTCCTGGGGTCGTAAATTTTTCATATGACCTTTGTTTTAGGCACATGCTAGCCCATTGGAAATGTATTTTAGAGAACTACACATTACACCATCAAACTTTGACTATGCTTGAGATCATCGAATGCTCATTGTTGTTCCTTCCTCCATGTGATATTTTCCCTGCCATTGCCCTTGGTCACTTGGATGAGTACCCATGCAATATGGGATAGTCCCAGCACAAACCGTTTATAGAAGTTGGTCAGTCCCAAGAAGATTCGAATCTCGGTTACTATGTTCGGGGCTGGTCAGTCACAGATGACTTGGATCTTAGATGGATCAACATATACCCCATGCTCATCAACAATGTAGCCCAAGTATTGGACCCTATTCATGCCAAAGGAGCATTTTTCCAAGTTGGCATATAGCTTGTGTTGTCGCAGGGTGATCAAAACTTGTTGAATATTATACATGTGCTCCTCCCAAGTTCTTCTAAAGATGAGGATGTCATCCAAATATACCACCACAAAAGATTTGGTGAAGGGTCTCAATACATCATCCATCAACCTCATGAAACTGGTTGGTGCATTTGTTAAGCCAAAGGGCATAACCAAGCATTCAAATATACCTTCTTTATATTTAAAGGTTGTCTTCCATACATCAGTTGGTTCGATGGGAAACTGGTGGTATCCATACTTTAGGTCAATCGTTATGAATAACTTTTTCCCCTTTATTTTGACAAGAAGGTCATTAATTCTGGGAATTGGGCAATCGTTCCTAACTATGATTTTGTTCAATTCTTTGTAATCAATGCAAATTCACTAGGTCTCATCCTTCTTCTGCACTAGTATAATCGGGCTTCCACAAGGGGAGGAGTTGGGTCTGATGTGCCCCTTTTTATGAAGCTCTTGGATATTATGCTTAATTTTTTCTTTTTCCATCAATGAGCGACGATATATTGGTCCATTAGGTAGAGGTGCAATGAGGGTTAGATCAATTGGATTCTTGACTTGACAATGCATCGATACCCCGGTAGGTGAGGAGAAGATGTCTTTGTACTCTTCCATGATACCGTCCAATTTCTTCTCCTACAAAGAGAGGCTCTGTGTAGAGTTCATGGATGTGGTGGAAACATTATCTTTACTATGAGCATAGATCACAAAGAAGAAAAAATTACCAGTCTATGAAATGACCTTACTTCATTTCTTAGCAGAGATTAAATAAATAATGGTAGTTGACCTAGGATCCTATACAATTGTCTACCCAAAGTAATAATAACATTGTGGGGTCTAAACTCATACAGAACATGAATCTTCCACAAATATGGTTGTCCTAAAATAACATCACAAAATTCAAGGGGATAAATATCACACAATACCTCATCTTTGAAAGCCTTGATTTCGTAGGGCAGACAATATTGTTGGCTGGTAGAAAGATCTCTTCTTTTGGAGAATCCAGTCGATGGTTTAGGTTTGCAGGTGCGGTATCGTCGACATGTCCAGCCACTTGACGACCTCTGTTGAGATCAATTTCTTCTTACTGCCACTATAGACAATGAAATGAAGAAGAGCCCCCTTTTCCCACATCTGTGAGTGAAAGAGGCATTCCCCTTCCTCTGGCTCTTCCAGTTCACTTGGTTGGAATTTTGTGGTAGCGACAGTGGAAATGCGTTCAACATTGTTGATCTGCTTTCCTCCTTCTGTATTTTATTTGGAATGAGAATCGATCTCTGACTCGGAATCCTTCAGCTCGACCATGAGTGACTTCTTGGAGCATCAATCTTCAGTGTTGTTCCAAGGTATTGTATGGTACTCACACCATTTTCCCATGTCCTTATTCATCTTCTCATTTCCCTTCTTATGTTGTGGCTTGGAATGGTTTTCCTTAGAGTGGCTATCTCAGCTCTATCCCTTGCTATGTTGTTTGGGGCCCCCTTTACCATGCTTCAGTTGTGAGGAGTTTGCAGATCCAAACTCTCGCCTCTTCTACTTAAATTTGTACTCGATATTTACAACATATGTATAAGTCGTACCCAATGAGGAAATGTCCAGAAAATCCATTTATGTTTGAATGTATCTATGCAAAAAGTCGCGGTATTTGAACACCAGATGTTGCTCAAAGTATTTGATAACCAATTTGGTGCGTCGGGTATGGAAAATATTGGTGAAATCTAGTATTGTTTGGTCTCTTTATTAACGTAGGGTGGTCCATCTAGTGTGTTGGTCCTCATAGCTCCCAACATGGTAGTACTATTATTTAATGGCGTCCTGAAAGGAATCCCATGTAGGGGAAGCCACAAATATTTCACATTCCTCTACGATCCTTTTCTGAGAGTAATTATCCCACCAGTCCTTAACATGGGGGATGGCCTTGAAGAGTGAAAAAGTAATATTTTCCCTATTAGAAAAATTGTGGACCGAAAAATACCCTTCAAGTAGATTCAACCATTTATCTACAACATCCGCATCTATCAGTCCTTCAAATAATGGAATATAAAAATTTGTTTGTACCTTGAAGGGGGTTTCATGGCCACTTGATGAAGATGCTTCTCATGTGGGAAGTCGTAGAAGGATCTGCACAAATTTGTCCATAATTTCATTCCTTTGTCAAGCGAGGGCTTCCTCGAGCAACGTTTTAATAGGATCTCCTGCTCCATCATCTTTATTTTCTTCCCCCATGGTTTGTTGTTGGGCTCGGCATGACTGATCTTGCAATGGATCGATTGGTTCGAGTCCCAACTTCTTATACCCAAATCTTGTATGGGACATGCACAAAGAAAAATAAATGAAGGCCAGGCTGCTCTGATACCACTAATTCGGATTTAGGAGTGGAATGAAATAATTAACAAACTAAATACAATAAACAAAGAGATATGAAGAACAACATAGATATCTAGTGAACAATATCTTCTATTGAGTAAATGAAATAGGATGAAACTGTAAAACTGAAAAAACTGAAACACTTGCTCGAATGGTGGTAGCTATCTCTAAGAAGAGATGTGTCTATTACCTGCATTCGTCTGAGTAGAATGATTACAATGAGGCTCCAAAGTCATTTTTAATATTACTCATGAATGAAAAAAATCTAAACATCCGAAAACCCATCCCAAGGAGGTGAAACACCAAGAGTCATGTGGTCCCTTATGGGGAAGTTGGTACCTCAACTTCCCAGGGTCATACATTTTTCATATGACCTCTGTTTTAGGTGCGTGATAGCCCATTGGAAATATATTTTATAGAACTACACATTACACTGTTAAACTATGACTCCATCTATAGTTTGACTTTGGGGAACCAAAAAAACACTATTTAGGGCTCCAAAATGGCCCTGGAAGTACAACAAGAGGTGCTGACATGAAAACATACAAAATAAGCCAATTGGATTAGGTGAGAGGCCACTAGTATCCACTTGGAATATCTGTAGGGCTTTAGAAAACCCTAGAAGTGTACAACCCACAATTACAAAGAAGTACATAAGAACATGTTGAACTAAAAAATGATAAGAGGAGCCAGTTGGAATCGATGGGAGGACACCAATATCCACCTAGATCACTTTAACCCCAGAATCCCTATTCAATTGAGGATGTTCCCTGGGGAAAACTACTTCCATTGAATCCAAGATATCAAGGAGCACCAGGAAATGTTATGGAGACTGAGCCATCATCTCTAAGTCTAACGAAGGGGGAGAGGGGTTTTGTTCGCGAGGGAAAAAAGAGAGAGGTAATAGGTTCACGGGGTGAGAGGAAGAGGTTTGTGGCCAAAAAGGGGGAGGGACAATATACCCTAGCTCAAAATCGCCATAGGTCCCTTCATGAAAAAAACCAGAAGAGTCAGAGGAAGGGAAAGGGAGTGAGCCAAAACCAAATGAGGGCTTGTGCACATCCAGCTGGGTGGTTCCCTATGAGTCCTGCCAGGGGAAAGGAGAATTTGAATCTCTCGTTGAACCCCAATATGATGCCACTTCCAAAGGAAAGAGAGAAGGAATCTCTGAAATGGAGGCATTTTCGAACCTCCCAAAGATAGGGCCAGATCATTCCTCCCTCACAGACAACAATTCTTCCCCCAACCCACAATATGCATATCCATCAGGATAATCACTCCCAAAAAATTGAACACCTTTCCCACACAAAATGAACTATCCCTGCATCAAATCAACTGAATATTCTAGTAACTCCTCCTCTTCTCCCATACCTAGACTATCGGGGCTGAAAACTAGCGTAACAATTTGTATAGTGTCGGAGAGGAGACAACAAAACATGGAAAAATGAAGGCTAAGAGATGAAAATAAATAGGAAAGGAATCTAAGATAGCCATTGAGTAAATAAATGAGTCAAAGGAGAAAGTAAAAAAATGAGGTTAAATTAATCATTAGCGGTAACAACCTAACAAAATTTTGATTAAAATTAAAATAAATAATCAATATTGAAATAAATTAAAATATGATGTGAAAAGGAATAGAACAAAGTGGGGAAAGGGAGAATATTGACAACAACTTATTGAATCAGGTTGTATGTTCAAGGCATTCAATAATAGGCTTTTAAGAATGGATTTGGTTATAGTCATCCTCAATATTAAAATAGCCAATTCCTCGAACAAGAAAAGGTTAAGATGACAAAATCCTTTGTATCCAATGGTTATTATATCTCCCAAATCAACAAATAATTCCACTAAACCCATAAACCTAACTTTAAAATTCCCCCTCCTCACCGCCTTGAGCTCTCTTTTCTCTACATTATACCTAGGGAACAATCGATCAAATCTCAATTTGTTTGGCAAAAAGGAATATTAAAACCCTCTTCAAACCTTGCAAAACTATTAAACAATTATTCTAGACCACCAAGGACAAGTCATACCCAATGTTGGGCCCACGCTTGTACCAAATTCCCCGCTCCTATGGAAAATCATACATTGGGAAAATTGGTAGATATTTTAAATCCCAACTCAAGGAACATATTTATGACACAACCCAGAACAACATGTCTAAATATGTTATTGTTGAGCACTCCTTAAATTATAAATACATCATTTTCTTCAACCAAACTAAAATCCTTTCCTCTACACCCTACTACACCTTGTGCTACATTAGGGAGGCTCTCGAAATTGAAAAACACCTAGATAATTTTAATCAAGAAGACGATTATAAATTAATCCATTCTTGGAAGCCTATTATTCACCACATAGAACATACAATTCAATTAGTTGTTGTCAATATTCTCCATTTCCCCATCTTTGTTCTATTGTTTTTCACCTCGCTTTTAATTTACTTTAATACTAATCATTCATTTTAATTATAATTAAAAAAGTTGTACATTGTTAATGTATAAATTTCTTTTCCTTATCTCAATGGCTATATAATCATTTTATTCTCTCTTTCCATATCTTAACAACTATATAATCAAATTAATATTTTATTTTTCCACATCTTCACAAGTAATGATCAATTTAAGCCCACTTTTTTACTTTATCCTTCGACCCCAATTCATTTTTCAGTGACTATCTCAAATTCCTTTCTAATTGATTTTCATCTCTTTGCACTCTTTTTCTATTCTTTAGCTTTATTTGTCCTTGATGATGAATGGAATATCCACTCATCATTTAAAATCCATAAATTTCTAAAATAATACAAATCAAACATCTTTTAGGATGGGCATATACCTGGTATCCCACATACACTATCGATATAAATTTTTTTAGTGGATAAATTACAAATATGGTAATTGAAGGATGTAATTTTGTATATTTTGTCTTTTTAATTTTATGAATATCCATTATTTTTTGAAAATGCAATGTAGAAACTTGTGATAGTGGACAAAACACAAAACTATAATTAATGATCTTTTAACTCAAGAAACAACTACCTTTCTTTATATAAATTGTTTAAGATAGGTATAAAAAAATGTTCCATTTAACAACAAAGTCTTTATTTTTAAATGCATGAAAATAAAGCATATATATATATATATATATAATTAATTAAAACTATATAGTCATTAAAATTCTTATTAGGGACTATATTAAACAATGCTCTTTTACTTTAATGCATTAAATGTATTGAAATTAAAGTTGAAAGGTGGTGATCAACAATAAAATTTGGAGGGTTGGTTTTAATTTCCATTGGAAAGTTATATATTCATGCATCCCTTCCATGGTGAAAAGCTTTGAATAAGATTACATTTTAATTGACAATAATAAAATAAATACACACTTTATAAAAAAAAATGCGTTAAGTAAAATATTATATTTCCAATCAAATTTATGCTTAGTAGAGAAATTAGTAAATCCAAAATATCACCTTAACATTCACAAAATTTCCTACAAAATATGAACTTAACATTCTCAAATAAAAAATTGAAATATTCTAAGATAATAAGCATAATTGTAAAAGAAAATTTTACACATTTAAAGATGCTTCCAAATATTTTGTTTGTTAGACTAGAGAAAATGCACGCCATTATATCATGTTTTCTATATAATTATGAAAATAATTAAAAATATTTATTTGTAGTGTACCTATTCTGTATACAACCCCAAATATGTGAGTGAATTATTGAATTAACCTAAAAATATATATTTTTGTTCCCTCCTAGAAAAAAATAAGCCATTTCATTATTCTACTTTTGATTAATCATTATTTAATGTATTACAACAATAGAAAGAAATAAATTCAAATTTGGATTACCCACAGGTTTCCAAATCAAGAACACAAACATATTTCATTGCATACCTCTCAGAAAGAGAATTAGATGCTCCACAAATCTAGATCCCTTCACGGTTGTAGCCAATAATGAACATATAGTCATTAGTAAACACATGAACCTAAAAGCAACAAAATAACTAATGATTCAAAGGAAAATTATTGGATATCAAATTCTAACAAATAATGGTAGAATATAGCCATTATTAAACTCATGAACTTGAGCTTAAAAGAAACATAAATAACTGATGACTCAAAGGCACATTAGTTATTTAAAAGAGAAAATTATTTGTTAATATGTATTACAACACTTTTTTTTATTGTGTTTTGATATGGTGAGACGATATATTCGACCGTTTATCCATGTTTGTAGAAGCATTCCATGCCCCACCTAGTCTGAATTGCATTCATGTCATCCCACACAGGGTGAGTTGTGATTACCACAACCAAAATGACATGTGCAAATAACTATTTTAAAATTTTGAATTATTGAGGACTTACATATGCGTGCTTGTGAAAAAAATAATCAATGTTATTGGTGGGATGCCAAATATGGCACATCCATTTATCCTCGAGAATTTATTTTCCCAACTCTTAGAGGTATTTCTTGTTCATCCATTGATCGTTCGTAGTCTGAAAAAGCATGGAAAAATGTAGTTGCCCAACATTTGGTGGATCCTTTGATACCATGACAACATTTGTTAGCGTGTTCCCACTAGTTTGGTGCTATGCCCTTCAAGAAGCATAGTTATTCCTGATTATAACATGGAGAATTAAGAAACTATACACAACTTGCTATGGTTAAATTTCAATATTTTGAATGTGAAAAATGATGAAGAAGTTAAATTAAACTGTATGCGGATTTCTATGGAAAAATGTAACTATTTTAAAATTTAGAATTATTGAGGACTTACATATGAGTGCTTGTGCAGAAAATCATCAATGTTCTTGGTGGGATGCCTACAACTACAGAACCATGTATCCTATGATGACATGGCCATTTATTCTACCCAACATGTCTTCCCGAATATCAAAGGTATTTCTTGTGCACCCACTGATTGTTCATTCCCCAAATTCTATGTTGTATCACTGGAAGCTAGAGATTGTAGATAACAATATATTCCCTTGACCTCACATAATAGACCAAAACAAACAAAATTGAAAACCTAACAATTGAACTTCTGGACATGTTGCATTCTTGTTTAGAGATATTAGGAAGGAAGGAAAGGACCTGGGGAGACTTGATAGGTTCAGTGAGGTGCCCGAGGATTTCCATGAGGGAAAGAAGAAAGAAAGATTATTCCCTAATCCAATGGTGACATCAATCCACTATGAATTTCTTGAAAGAGCATAACAGAGGGATGGACAGTAATCTAAGCCTCTGTCCTCCAACACCTTGAGAGTCTGAGGGAAGAGAGTTTGAGGGAAATGAGAGAAGAACATGGACATGAGAGAACACATTGCACGAACATGACATGGGTCACTGTGAGACACCAACACTAAGGCCACCTCCAAGAATTGCAAAATAGGTAGGTTATAGACTTATGCATCAAAAAAAAATTAAACATTTAATGTTTGACAATAATGCTAAGTTGAAACTTAACATTAATTAACATTGCTTGTTGCATATTCAATTTATTTAGTTTCAAGCCCTCTATTCAATTTATTTAGTTTCAAGCCCTTGGTTTCCTATACTTGAGAATCCTCTTGACTAGATATGAGGCCAACTAAGAAGTCAAACATAAAACCTTGGATAAATTAATGAAACACAACTTAAAAAATATACTAGTTACCCAAAACTTTATCTTAAAACATGGAAAGTGTTATCACATATTTCTGCAGGAGGATGGTTTTCTTTTGGAGTTGTCCATTGGGTGACCAAGTGTGAAAGAGTTGGGGTTAAAAATACACAAATGTTGTTCATCTAAAGGCAGAGCACAATTTTGCAAAGGCGTGCACATATTAAATCTGGGTTGTAGATCTCATGAGGAGAAATCAATGGTGGAAATTCATCAGGTAGATCAGATCGACGACCGTCGAGTGATCGAGATCATATAGTTGCACCCATTTTAGAGTCAAAGAAAGGTATGAAATCACGGGGTCAATCCTAGCCATTGGTACTGGGAAGGACGTGTGGCGCACGATTAACATTTCATGATTTCGCAAGTTGGAGCGGTCAAGGAAGAAAGCTATTAGAACTCGCGAAATGAGAAATCGTGAAAGGATCACAATCGTTGATCAAAGGAGAGATCTAGACCGTTGGATCATATTTTCATGATTTCATGAGTCAGGAAAGTAGGAGGGTAGAGTCTTGAAGATTTGCAACACGTGAGGTCCAGAAATGATCTTGACCATCCATCCCAGAAGGCCATGCAGCGCAAGATCATCATGGAGAAAGTTGTTTCGGGGGAGCTGAAGTGAAAAATTTTGATGGTCTGAGGTCCCAAAATGCCAACATTAACCTGGGACATCCAATTCAAAGGGACGTGTGTTGCTCGATCCAAGAAATCGCAATTTCATGACCTGGGGATTTTAGCATGTAGCGCAACGTGAGTTCGTGAAACGCAAAATCGTGAAGCACCTGGAAGTTAGGCCCATGATCACAGCCAGTGGTCATATGGGAGCAGGGCCTTAAATAAATATAAAGCACCTATCAAGAAGTAAGTGGCCGAGATTGTTCGAGAAAATGGTCGTAGTCATCAGATTCAAAGAAAAGATGATCATTGATTTAGAGGGTTTGTTTCTCGATCTCGAGCATTGGGATATTCAGAATCAAGGGGAGTAAAATCTCTCGTAAAGTGAAATCTAGAAATTCCATATGGGATAAATCCCTAGGTCCTAACCCGAGGTTGCGTGGAGTGATGGACGGGGTTGTGCCAAGAGCCGAGAATGATCGTATTTTTTACAGAAAGAATATATGCATGGTCTCGAGGCAACATAATTGACTTGAAGGAGTCGTGAACATCTCCCTGGAGCATTCATGGATGTTAAGCCTCGCCCTAATCCCAATAAAAGTAGTTAATGAAAGTGGGGAAGGTGGTTGAAACCTTGTTTCACCACATAAATGGAGAGCGTTGAATAACTAGCCGTGGAGGGCAGATTGTCAGTCAAAAGTTCTCCTGTCATGGATTTTCTTATAAAGCCCATACTGATCTGATCTTACATATGAAAAAAGAATGAAAGTGCAATTTGTCAGAGGAAGTTGTAGATGCCAGACTTTGAATGCAATGACCAGAATGAATTTATGAAGGGAGAAGGTGGTTTTGAGTATAAATACTTAACTTTGATATTTTGTTAGGGTCGATGGTTGAGATAAGCTCTCGTATTGTAAAGTTTTAAAGAAGCCTATGGTTCTTTGGTTATGTGTTTCCATTTGAGAATTCTTGTTTAATGACAGTCAATTTTATTATCATCTTTGTTGCTTCTGATATTGAAGACTCGAGCATGGGTGATCCAGTCAAGCTGTTGTGATTTTATTGTAATGCATGTTTCATTGCAATATTCTTATGACGTTTTCAGTTTCCTGAAGTTTCGTGTACAAGAAGATCTTGTATTCAAATATTTTGATCCTTAGGTTGTTGGAAGACCTAATGTCCATGGCATACCTTCTACATTTTCTCACCAGTTCTCCCCCCTACTCACCCTTTACTACAACTTACTGATTGGAGTTAAATCAAGACTTCAATTACTCATGCATTGCCTAGTCTAGATTTCTAAGCTAAAGCAATATTTTCTTGAGTTTGCGCCCATTGGACCCCATTTAATTTATTCATTATGACATACAAACTGATGGGTATTATGCTTACCTCTACTGCAATCCGGAGGTGACTTCTAGTGCTAACATTTTTTGTGTTGTTGTCGGGGACAGATTGAAGATTTTCCCTAGGTAGAATGACAATGAACTTCTTATTCTTAAGGTGCTTCAGACATCGTAACCTTTGAATATTGCGCTTGGACCTGGTGACTCCACTGAGGCGACTTCACTATTTCGGTGTGGATTCTTCTTGCTACACCTGGTATCCCTTAGGAGAACACAATGATCAGATCTGGTCTTTGATGGTGAACAAAGTCCAGACACACTCCTACTTCATGTCATTCACCTGGAGACTCCATGGTTAAAGGATCGATTGGCGACTCCATTGGTTCAAAATGGAAACAATATTGGCTCGGAGGTTTGATCCTTTTAATGTTTCTGATGTTCCTGGTTTTCATAACGTTGTTCTTGTTGTCACTGAGTGGGTTGATTTTTTTCCCATATTTAAAGAGCTTAAAGAGGAAAACCTTTCTCAACACCTCCACGAGTTTCATGAAATCATGCATCAGTGGGAGATGCATCATGAGGATGTATTATTAAAAGTGTTCATGTTCTCATTAGCAGGGGATGCTCGTGAATGGTATCATTCTTTACCCCCTGCTAGCATCTCATCCCTGAGAGAGTTTCATGTAGCCTTCAGTAGACATTGTCAAAGGTTTTATTCCTCAGAGTTAATTTGTCATAGTTGTTGTGAGGAATATGAAGACATTGATCAAGATATGGTTGTGCCTAATGAGGACCATAAGGAGGATGAAGATGTTTTGGGTGAAGTAATGGAACTGGTAAAATCTCTCTCTGCCAAGCTAGAAAGGTTGGAATATGAAGAAGGAACAGAGGATTTTCCAAACCTTGAGGCAGATGCTCTCGACATATCTACTGAGGATGAAAATGAATATTTCATAGCTATAGACGCATTAGTTTCTACCCCCGATGATCCTGTTGTCTCATATTTAAAGGAAGAAGCTATTGTGGAAGAGGGTTGTTCTCTTTTTATTCTCGATATTTTCCATGATGTGTTTAAATTTGGGATTGAAAAGAAGGATCAGGAGATCGTTCCATTTTTTCAATATGGAGGAGTTTTTTGCTCACCCATCTTTGATGATTATTCTGATGAAGAGAAGCAGAGCCCTGCATCACTTTTTGATAGCACGGGGAGCATACAACCTGTATATGACATCTATGAATCAGATACTAAGCTAGATATGAAGGATTTCCAAGAACACACGACAAAGCCTTATCGTCTATTCATTAAAGAAAATGTCCATGAGGAAATCAACCATCCGGAGTAGCATGATGAAAAGAAGAGCTCTCCCACGAGTCTTGTTTATGATAATTATGAATATGACCCTTGGGAGAGGCAAGAAGAAGAGCCATAAGAGAAGCAGAAGGGACAGTTTATCTATTGTCCAGAGCTTGTCAGTGGGAAACCATCATCCAGGAGCAGTCATCCTGCATCAACCTCTCACCCACCTGTGCTTGCCAGAGACATCCAACAATGTGTGAAAAACTGTGTAGCAGAGAAGATTTCATGTTACCAGTTTTCTAGAGTTTGTTGCTTGTCCTATGAGCCTATGGAGGAATACATGGAGTTATATCTCCTTCATGTTTTGAAACCGCCCAGATTTATCATGGCCTCATCATTAGGAGGAAAGATGAGGAATGTAACTATTTTGTTGTCACACTTGCATTCTTTGTTTTCAATCATTGACAGAAGGAAGCAACTTCCATTTAGGAGGTTACTTGAATGGATATGGTGGAAGTTTTCTTTCACCTAGCACCATGTAAAAATCAATTAGGTTAGGACTGTACATAAATAATCTCCTGTGGAGCATGTGTTTTTGTTTTCATTTTTCTTACTTATGGGCCTGCATTTTTCAGCAGGATCTTTTTGAGAATGAATCCATAGCCCAATTCATAAGGTGACTAGAACTACTTGTTTTTGGCAGCTCCCAGGGAGCATGTCATCCCCCATGGAGCCTAATGTTATCACATATTTCTGCAGGGAGATGTTTTCCTTTGGAGTTTACCATTGGGTGACCAAGTGAGAAAGAGTTGGGGTTAAAAAACCACAAATGTTGTTCATCCAAAGGTGGAGCACGATTGTCCAAAGGTGTGCACAAACTAAATCTAGGTCATAGATCTCATGAGGAGAAATCAATGGTGGAAATTCATCAGGCATATCAGATCAACGACCATCATACGATTGGGATCATATAGTTATACCCATTTTAGTGTCAAACTGAGGTTTGAAATTGTAGGGTCAATACTAGCCCTTGGTACTGAGAAGGACATGTGGAGCAAGATTAACATTTCATGATTTCACGAGTTGGAGCTGTCAAGGAGCAAGGTTATTAGAACTCGTGAAATGCGAAATCATGAAAGGCTCACAGTCATTAATCAAAGGAGATATATGGACCGTTGGATCATATTTTCGCAATTTTGTGAGTTGGCAAAGTAGGAAGGTAGAGTCTTGAAGATTCGTGACATGTGAGGTCTCAAAATGATCTTGATCATCCATCCCAAAAGGACACGCGACATAGGATTAGCATGGAGAAATTCGTTTCAGGGGAGATGAAGTGAGAAATGTCGATGGTCTGAGGTCTCAAAATGTCGACATTAACCTGGGTCGTCCAATTCAAAGGGACGTGTGTTGCTCGATCCAAGCAATCACGATTTTGCAACCTGGGGATTTTAGTATGTAGTGCAGTGCAAGTTTGTGAAACATGAAATCGTGAAGCACCTAGAAGTTAGGCCCATGATCAAAACCCACAATCATATGGGAGAAGGGCCTTAAAGAAAGATAAAGTGCTTTTCAATCAGCGGGCGACCAATATTGTTCGAGAAAATGGACACAGCTATTAGATTCAAAGAAAAGTATACCATTGATTTAGAGGGGCCATTTCTCAATATCAAGCATCGAGATATTCAAAATCAAGGGGATTAAAATCTCCCAAAAAGTGAAATCTCGAAATTCCATGTGGGATAAATCCCCAGGCTGTGGCTTGAGATCGTGTGGAATGATGTAGGGGGCCACAATAATAGTCGAGAATGCTCGTATTTTTTACAAAAAGAAGATATGCATGGTCTGGAGGTGGCAGAATTGACTTGAAGGAGTCGTGAACGTCTTCCTAGAGCATTCATGGATGTCAGGCCTCACCTTAATCTCGATAAAAGTAGTTAATGAAAGTGGGGAAGGTGTTTGAAACCTCGTTTCACCACATAAATGGAGAGCATTGAAGAACTAGCCGTGGAGGGAGGACTGTTAGCTGAAAGTTCCCCTATCATGGATTTTCTTGTAAAGCCCATAGTGATCTAATCTTACGTCTGACAAAAGAATGGAAGTGAAATATTCCAAAGGAAGATGAAGATGCCAGGCTTTGAATGCAATGACCAGAACACGTTTATGAAGGGAGCAGGTGGTTTTGAGTATAAATACTCAGTTTTGATATTTTCTAGGGTCGATGGTTGAGCTAAGCTCCCGTATTGTAAATTTTTAATGAAGCCTCTGGTTCTCTTGTTATGTGCTACCATTTGAGAATTATTGTGTATTGATAGTCATCTTTCTTATCATCTCTGTTGCTTCTGATATTGAATATTCAGACAAGGGTGATCCATTCGATTTGTTGTGATTGTATTGTAAGGTATGTTTGATTGCAATATTGTATGATGTTTTCAATTTCCTAAAGTTTTGGGTACAATAATATCTTGTATTTGAATATTTTCCTCCTTAGGCTACTGAAAGACTTGATGTCCATGGAAGACCTTCTACATTTTCTCACCAGTTCTTCCCCTTACTCACCCTTTACTACAACTTACTGACTGAATTTAAATCAGGACTGCACTTGTTCATGCATTGCCTAGTCTAGATTTCTAAGTTAAAGCGTTATTTTATTGAGACTGTGCCCATTGGACCACCTTTAATTTATTCATCGTGACATACAAATTGATGGGTACTAGGCTTACCTCTACTACAATCCGGAGGTGAATACTAGTGCTAATAGAAAGGTCATCTGTTCCTGTGCATGATTAACAAAAATGTTGAAAATATCTTACTATAGTCATACTAGAAGGGAAGGGACTAATAAAGATGTTGTGAGAATTGATGTTTTGGAAAAACTTCAATTATTTATTTGCATTAGTGGGTAAATGTGGTCTAATTTATGAGGGATATCGAGGAGTTACAGAGTGGCAGGTCCCTGCTTTTTTTAGGTGTAGAGAAGATAAGTATGAAAGAAATAACCTAAATATCACACATGACATAAATGTAGAAACTAAACTACTTTTTCTTCGTTAAAAAACCTTCCTAAGTTCTTTATGAACTTGTTTCTTGAAATTTTAATTGAAATTTGTTGATGCTACTTGTGGAAGGAAATAGGTGTGGTTAGCATTATAACCAACAACTAATTATTTTTAGTGTGGAGGTCCTTCTACTAACCAAAATATATTTAGTATTAGTATGGACTTCCTTCTACTATATTTGAATTCTTTTTAACTTTGAAATAAGTTCTAGCCCATTGGGCTAGGTTGAATGGAAAACATCTTATTTTAGAAGACCTAAGTTTTATGTTATAGGGACCCCACCTCGGTTAAAAAATCATATAACTTAATTATCTTGGTATATGGACACCTTCTCTACATCCAAATTTATAAAGGTAGTCCCTCTGAATTGACCACGAGTCTCCTCGATGACAATAGAAGGCTCTATTGATTCTTCGATATTAAAAAAATAATAATTGAAAGAAGCACTTTGAGTTACTACAATGGAGTGTATGTAATTATATGATGCATTTTTTATCTTTGATTAATTCGATTGGTCTACTTTCTATTATTGGAAACCATTACAGGGAAGTCATTTTCTTAAGTCCCAATATTCTCATAGCACTTATTAATAATATTATGGTAGTTGTGGGAGGTATTTACCTCCACGTGTGAAACAGACGAGAATAAAAGACTCTGGGAAGCAAGAGAAACCCTAATGAGTTGGATAATAACCCTATAAGCCTTGTCAGCTCAAGAAGATAATTTATATTAGGTTATTAGCCTCCAAGAGAAGAAGTCGACCAGAAATAATAATAATATACTGAACAGACACATATCCAGAAGGAGAAGTCGGCCCCAAAAAATCTTGTAGAACCAGTATAAATACAGGGTGCTAGTTCTCATTTGATAGTATCTCAGAATTGCAGTTTCCAGTTTGGTGTGCACTGCAGTTGCGGTCTTGTGCCCAGGTTTGGAGGAGAGCTACTGGTGCAGCTACAATAGTAGCAAGTTTTTAGTATTGGCTTGAATATCTCTTGGCTAGGTTTTGGGACTATCTAATCATTCTTTTGTGTTGCGCTATACATGGAGAGAGGTTTGCTACCCTTTGTTTGGATATCTAGCCTAGGGTTTGCTTCCAGAAGAATTCTCGATCAAGGTTAAGGTGCTCGGAGGGAGGCTTCGGCCTATGGTTGGGTGATGAAGGTATCATCAATGGTAAAATGAGCACACCATATTCTATATTCTAACAGTTTATGGGCCCACACCTCTTCAGTCAGCCTAAAACATTGGAAGGAAACATAGCCGCTAGATATTGAGCTCGTTAAGGAACTGCCGCTAGGGTTACTAGCAGAAGTAGTTTCCAAAAGCACTGCAGCTAGGGTTACTAGAAAAAGTAGTTGCAGAAACCCTAAACCTTTTGTCAACGCACCTTAAGTGACGAGATTGACCTAATATCCAGATAGATTAGTGCGCCCTAGCCCAACGCATCTCCTGGTACTCTCAGAAGGCCAAGATGTGAAGTTTGGATTTCTGGTCAAATCTAGGGTTTGACCAAGTCAAGCAAGCCATGACGAACTCTATGA
>JASDQU010098080.1:2785-19807 GCA_032191745.1 Picea mariana | reverse complement strand
AATAAGTCAAATGTAAGAAGACCTAATAGAAGATTTCACTTCTAGAAGATCTTCCTCTACATTGTTTTTCTGGTAGATAGATTTAGTATAAAAACGAGTCTAGGGAATGAGAATTTTTGTCTTGAGAATTATTGTAATAGAGCGTTTCCCTACTGGAGGTTTCCCCCTCAAAGAGGGAAGTGAACATCGTTTCCCATCAATAAAGGTATTATTCTCGTGATGTGGTTTCATCTATTGTGTTGTTATGTATGTTAGTCTCTGTAGTATTTATGTTTTATTATATTATAATAGATCTGGTACCTAACATGGGTTAATATTTTAGCATTTTAAGGGTTAATAAAGATAAATTAGGGCTTAGTGGTTAAGGGGTTAGGGGTTAAGGTAGGTTTATGGGTTTAGTTCCTAGCTAGAATTAGAGGTTAATGGGGTTTTAGGGAGTAGGGGTTAGATGTTTAGGGTTATGGATTAAGGGGTTAGGCTGGGTTATAAATTTTTAAATAGAAATCACTAGTGGAAAGTGTAGATGCCACACTAGTTGAATGTCATATTTGTCAGTAAGAGGACAATACAGGAAATATGGAGATTCCATATTCATGTTCTGGCACCTTGAAGGTACAGGGTTTAGGGGGATAGATAAGGGTGGTTTATGTTTTGTCGTGTTTGTTGAATGAATGGTTTATGGGTGTCAAATATGTATTTTATCATTAACTTTTTGATCGAAAACATGTGTTTTTTAGCTCCACAGTATGCTCATGACAAGAAATGCATCGAGCGTTGGTCCCAACAAAAAGGAGATTCCATATGTGAATTGTGCTATCAGGTTTCATGAATTTTTATTTGTCTATTTTTGTATTAATCAACATTACAACATATATATTATTGCTATCATTATTATCCTCCACTAATTTTCTAAATTGGAAATGCAGTCATAATTATTTGTTCCTTCATCCAATTTGATCTTAGAGCTTAATTAAAAAAGTAGCATACAGATATTTTCATTGTTTTACTTACATAGGGCTATTTTTGAGAAATATTTGCAGAGTTTCTAATTCCTCTTTTGATATTGGTACTGACACCCTGTTTGAGAATTATTTTTAGAGTTGCTAATTCCTCTTTTATATTGCTAATTGTTTCATTTTTAAACATTTTGAAGATCAATTTAGTTCCCATTAATGTCAACAATTTTTTTTAAATCACTAATGGAAAGTGAAAATCCCACACTCGTTGAATTTCATATTTGTTAGGAAGAGGACAATAAAGGAAATATAGAGATTCCATGTTCTTGTTCTGACACCTTGAAAGGTTAAGACTTATAAGCATTAGGGGTCATAAGGACAATAAAGGAAATATGGAGATTCATGTTCATGTTCTTTGTTTTCCTATATTATATTTTTAAATGTCTGGATTGTTTTAGTATTTGTTATATACAATAATATTACTTGATTGTTTGTAATTATAAAGGAACAATGACCTGGGGCATTACTCGTGGAGGAAGACGTGGTTTTAAAATTGCATGTTCAGGAACATGGAGAGAATATTGAAGATCAATTTAATGATCATATGGAAGAAGATGATGATGCTAATAACACAGTTGAAGAAGATGAGACAAATATATTGATCCATGAGACATTTAATAATTCTCGAATGGATATGACCAACTTGATGGTGTTTTTGATATACCTGTACTTGAGAAGGAAATTCAACCTCTTTATGAAGGCTCTGAAACAAGTCTTCTTTCTTCTATAGTGTTTCTCGTTTATGAATGGTTTTTCAAACACTCGTGTCACACAACTGCTAAGGTATGTAATATATTTTGTCAAACTTAGTACATGATGATAAATGTTTTCTTTTTTCCTCTATTTTTATTGTTATTTGATCCTCTATAAAATTTGGATGCAATATGTTATTTTTATTGTTATAACATTATAGTGCACTTTAATAGTGTTAAATTTTATGAACTTCATATCATGCATGTTTTTTTATATAATCCCTTCATTAAACATACTTTGAATAATTGATATAAATTTAATCCATCTCTTGTAGGTCTTCAAACAAAGGGTAAATTTCCAAGTCCAGTTTGTGGTCCTAAGATGAGGTCTCATCGTTCAAGATGTTTAGGATATGAGGTGTTTGATGAGTATAGACACTTCCTCTCTAAGAACCATAGGTATTGAAGTACCAAGAAACATCTTTTCAATGGGAAAGAAGACATTGGGTTAAAACCACGGAGAATGGAACCTCGTCTATGGAAGTTATAGAAATCATTAAGGTATATTGGATCAAATCATTTGTATCATACCTGAAATTTCTGAAATATTTTATATTTTTATTGCATTTTGTTCATTGTACTAATTGACAAGTATTGTTGTAATATCTTTAATTTATATGCTTCACCTTGAAGGTCTTCATGAAGGAATTAATAATGAGGCGCTTCCATGAGGAATGAAAATTTATCCCATATAATTTTGTAGGCTCCCCTACTATGAGCACCTAAAAAGTTTTCATTTGTTTGATACAATGCAAATCGGGAAGAATGTAACAAAAACATTATGGTGAATCTTAGATGGAAGGAGTGATCAAGATTTTTTTTTGAATAATTTTAATGACATTAAGGATGAAAATCATGCAATGCAAAGTGTTAATCATTCAAATAATGATGCAGATGGAAAAAATATAAGTTCTCTTCCATGGTTATTGACAGAGCAACAAAGCAAGGATGTAAAAGAGGATATTGAAAAAATTGGGGGGTTAAGTCATGGTGGTGAGATGATATGCATTGGCACTTGGAAGTTTTGAGGTTTTTGAGGTTTTGACCATGAAGGAAGACATTTGGATGCTTGACATGTGGCTTTAGGAAGCCTTACTACCCTCCTACATCACCAACGACCTTCTCCTAGTGCCAAAACATCCCTTAAAGGGATGATGTCCATGTAAATTAGGGTTTTATTTGTGCAAAAGTGAAATTTTAAATGAATTGTTTAATAAATATTTGTTAAGAGGGAAAGATTAGGGTTGTTGACCCCTAATCTTGTGGTTTACCCCTTAATTTTTGGACAAGTCACCTTGGTGAAATTTTGTATAAATAAGAGATCATAAGATCTCATTTTAACATAACTCTCCCTCACAGTGATAAGTGTTGGTCTGAAATTTTCTCTATATTTGGATCTATTAGTCTTTTGTGCACTTGTTTATGGCTATGTTAATGAATGGTTGATGGAGGAGTGAGGCACTAGTCATGGATGATGTTTTTCTTGCTTTTATGGTGGATTATCTTAACATCTTTCTTTATTTTGGTATGGTCTTCTACTCGTATGCTATCATTCTTTTCAATTCAAGGATTGTTGTGCTAAGATCTAGGTGAAAATTATAAGGGAATACACCCCCACCATATTCTTCATCATTTTATTGCTTCACCTTATTGATTAAACAAGGGTTTGCTAAGAGAAGTATAAAGACATACACCCTCTTAGCTTAAACCCTAGCTAGAGAAACTTTCCTTGGGAAGTAAAAGGGATTACCCCCTAAGGAGGTAGCTTCTCTAGCTCTTACTTAATTTGACTCCATTAACCCAATAGTAAAGGAACTAGTCATATATTTTTTGCATTGGAGATATAAAATCATTCCCTTGGGAAACACAAATTTTGATCTTTTGAAAGGCTTCTTGCTTGAAGTTGGTTTTCCTCATTGAGAGGAGTCTTCCCCTACTAGGGCATCCCCTCTCTCCTACTACTTTAAATGTTGTTACAAACTTTAACCTACAGCCATTAGGGATGCATAACCC
Source organism: Picea mariana (assembly GCA_032191745.1). NCBI lineage: Eukaryota > Viridiplantae > Streptophyta > Pinopsida > Pinales > Pinaceae > Picea > Picea mariana. The sequence continues at coordinate 16,026 of JASDQU010098080.1, read as the reverse complement.
TAGCTACTAGCACTCTCTTAACTCCTAAACTAACCCTAGACTAGCTCTCTAATTTTTCTCACTTACTCTACTAACAAGGGCACACCTTTTGGGCTAGTTCTTGGAACTTTTCCATGGTTAATTTTGTTTCTGCATGCCATTGAATGCTACAGCTATAAGGCTGCAATTTTCTGTAGAAAATACATTGTTATAACAGCTTGCTTTGTTTAGCCTGAAAGTGCCATTTTTCAATCATATTTGATTACCATACTCATTGATAATATTGTTGACTGATCTTATGCTTTACATGCTGATTTGAATGTCTTACTTGTTGATATAAATTGTCATATATTGATGAAAATTAGGGACATAAATCTTAACTTGTTGATCCATACTAACATATATCATTGCAAGTTGGATTTTCTTGTGTCTCGGGCAGGTACAATCATCCGGAGAAATACTATACCTTTGGGGAAAAAATCACTTGATCTGCAAATCATCTCTTCCCACCAGTTTCACTCCACTTAGACTTAACCTCTAAGGGCTTCACTTACATCTCTATCCATATCCATCTCAATCCCCGTAGGCTCACCAGGATCGCCTCCCTATAGTGACCTAGTCACCCTTGGTGCAAGACCTACATCGAGTTGACACTGGATGTAGGATTCCCAAGTTGTAGCACTTGATTTGTGTTTGGGTCAGGCTTTTCCCAACCTACAACTTGTGCTATAACAATTTGTATGATATCAAAAATATTTTATTCAACATTTATATAATTTGGATTGCAATTGCAGATTCCTTGCAACTTTAAGAGTTTGTGTACTTTGTACATTAATTCTAATTGCAACTCAAAGAATGACAATTATAGTACTATGTTTCAATCATAACCTAAGTGTGAAGAATGATTAATAACATTCAGTTTTTGTTCCATATATATAATCAATGCACCTTCCTTTAAATTGAAAATCAAGATAGTATTATTGTTTCTGATGTTTGGTAGTTTTATATGGCAGATCTACTCCTACAAATGATCTAAGACTTGTTGGTTTGCAAAGTGTGTGTGAGTGATTGGATCAATCCTCATAGTTAGTCTCTTTTTCTTTTTTGTTTTTCAATTAAATGCCTTTAATTACAGGTAGTTTTGAATTTCATTAGAGTTATATTCTTTTACATGCTTTATTTCCATATATGAAGTGTCATTAAAGGTAGGAACAAGTTGCTTCTTAACACTTAAGTGTAAAGCTTAAGTGAGAAACAATAATCCTTTTGGCGAGTAAGTAATCTTTGTTTTCCTACCCAATACACATAGATTTCATTTTTTTTATTTCCAATCATAAGAACAGTTTCACTTGAAGGTAGCAATAAGATTACATGACACTCAGGGCATTGCTTGAGTGAACAACTATAGCCTGCGCCAATAGGGAACTTTCTTGTCTTTCTTCCCAATGAACAATTTTCTTATGATTTGCTAGTATCATCTCATGTTGTTTTCATAGATTAGATAGTCATGCTAGTCCTATTCCATGCACATATAGTTTTGGCACCTCTAAGCTTGTTCCCCTGGTTTGATGATTTAATGATCAAAAATTAATTTAATTAATTTTCTCGACATTTTTGGCACCGACATCACGAAGCTACTAAAAGGGATTAGAGCATGGGTAGTTTATTTTGATAAGTTTTTGTTTTGTAGTGATAGTTGCAACCTGGAGGAGAAGAAGCTTGTAAGATGAAAAGGTTCCCTTGCTTCAAAAGTTCCTAGGGGGGTTCTATCCAGATGCATTCACTTTGGTGAGTTTCTCCAAAGCCTCGTTGTTTCCTTTTATGAAAGTGTGTTTTATTTTGATTTGATTCATCGAAAGCAAAAAGATAACTCATGTCAATGGATAACTTGGTGACAACATGGTCTTAGTAGAGTGAGAGCATCCAAGTACATGATGATTTTTATTTTGGCCAAATTTATTCCTTTAAAGTTTTATTTTGGAGCTATAAGATCCCCTATAATACTAATCTATTTATGAGAAGGAGCTCCAAATCAACGATAAGAACTAAATATGCTTAGGCACTTATTGAGCAGAGGAAATTATGTTAGAAGGATTGTCTCAAATCCTTTCCCACACTCCAAAATTGTCACTAAGGACGAATATACAATCCAAGAAGAAGTAGTGGAACAAAGGATCCATGCACTATAAGAGGAGAAATTAGGAGTTTCTTCTATGTATCCTTATTAGCATCTAGAATAGATCCAAGAACAATGGACCACAAATGATGAAGAACATCAATTAGAGCCAGAGATTGAAGAATATTTGGCATCCCTATCACCAAATCCCTTGTATATTCTGGAGTGTGATGACCAACCTTCCAAAGCATCTCATGCCATGAAAATAAAAGAGGACCAGGGAAACAAAGACTACATTGATACTTGGTTCCAAATAGTCATTAGACCATGAAATTCCTCCATTCTCCAACACTTCTTGACACCATCTCCATTAAATTAATTAGCTTCTCATATCCTAGTAATCATTAAGGTATACTTTTCAAATTTGGATATGAGTTTGAAAGAGATCTTGTTGCTTGAATGGATGCATTGAAAATACTCCTACACTTGAAAAAAATGCTTTCTTTTTCAAGTAAAGTAGGATAGTGTAAATAAATTAATAAAATAGTAAAGAGAAAAATAAGTCCAATTGTGAAAACCATTTCATTGACGCAATTGGACATGAGTTTTGCTTGAAAACTAGGAAACTGTCGGGCAAAACTCTCAATAAATTTTTGCAAGTTGATGTTGGTTCAATTTTTATGGTTCTTCAAATCAATTATGTTTTATGCTCGTGTCAGATGGTCTGGGTTTCCTTAAGATCCACCTTCCAATGGGTCTCATCCCATCGACTCCAACACATCATCTAGGATCAATATTAGAGATGTTTATAAGTACCTTGAGCCCTGCATGTCTTAATGGGTGGTTCTCTCGCTATCAACAAGGGAATACATCAATGTCCCTTGATTTATGGATTCTATATGTGTTCGAATCCAACACATCCATTCACATATACTATAATGTATGTTTTTACCTTGATTCCCATTGACATTAATGGTGGGTCATCTCGCATTGGTTAACGATTTGAATTATTGATCGGTAATCCAATGATATCTTGCTATGTTCGACTCTAAGTAAAGTTATTCACGTAGATTTAGTTGTACGAATAACGGATATGGACGAACAATTTATGAATTTCTGGTATCAACGACAACTTGCAACAGTTTGATTTCTTACAATCGTATGTTTATATATTGTCCCAATAAATATCACCATCTAGTCTTGTTTGCAAATACAATTCACTCCATCCTCCTTCAGAAGATGTCCAACCTTCTAATAGAAGTTGCAGTGTCCATCCTTCCAATAATAGCATCAACATTCATATTTTTTACATTTTCAGCATTTACAAGTAGTCCTGTAACAACCAAGCAATTTTGTAGCAACTGTTTAAAGTGCATTTTCTAGCCTAATTAAGGAAGTCAATAGTCATTGGCCTATCAACATAACAATTGAAATACATTATCACTTTGTTTTGTACCAGCTCAACAATATATCAGTCTCAACTGATCGGTCTTCATCAACAACAAAATTTGACTTCTTTGGTCCCAAATATTCAGCCTCATCAAGTCTCTTTTCAATAGTTAGTTCTCTGTCTTGCTCAAAATATCTCGATCTAGACAAGAACATGATTGTATTTCAAAGGTAAAATAGAGGTAAAGGGTCAATTTTTAATTTTCCTAAATTCATCTACGATATGTAAGTCACACGATGAGATCTTGTTGGCTCACGATTAGCTTATGAATGATTCTCTCATAACTTCTAAACTTACCACCAAATTTGATTGTCATCTCCAAGATCGTGCCTAAGATATGATCTTGATTTTCCATCCCTTGAATTATCATCACATGTTATCATTTCCAAGATTTTGTTTTATGATTTTGGTTAGGCACCCCTCGAATTTGTCATTTCATGTTATTCTTATCAAAATGGAGAGCTAATTATCGTTTAATTCGTTTCCTTGAGACCCATTTTGAATCACTAGCGAGATTCAAAATGAGCTCTTCTAACTATCCATATAATTGTTTACTGCATCATTTAACCATATGCCATTTCTATGTCTCACTGTAACCACCTTTTGTTTGTAAATCCTGCATTAAAATCCTGCATCCTTACCTTTTGCAACAGTTTGATACCCTTCCAATTCAATTAAGAGTGTTCTTGAGAATGATGGTTGGTTGTCATTCCACTATCAATTTCGAGGACATAACGACTCTGTGAGAGAGGAATTTGCATGAAGTTTCGATGGGAATACTACACAAATTAGTGATTTAGTAATGAAGGTGACAAAGTATATTATTGTAGAAGCTACATGATTTCCCCAAAGCGGCAAAAGGTGGTTTAAAAAGCAAAAAATTGAACAGGGGGCATGGTCATGATTCCTCTGCAACACTAAGAAGACGCCATATTGGAAGCATGGAGTTCTGAGATCATGGATCAAGGAGGGATGGAGGAATTTGTTGTGTGTACTTAAGAAATTTGTCACATATGAGGGATGGTATGAAATTGACTTCCTTTAACATATTCGATTACTTCTGCATTTTGAATCTAGAGATCAAATCAATTTTCCATTTTATTTTTGCAAAAATTTTGGGGAAAATTTCAAAGTATGTCAAGTATTCTTTACCACCACAGTCTCATCAGAATATTAATTGTGAAGGAATTGGTATTCATTTCTAGTCAGAAATGGATTCGTAGAGGCAGGGAAAAATTTAGTCGACTTGCCTCAAGAGGTTACTGATATCCATGAAAACAATGAAATAAACAATAAAGATAGTGAAGACAAGAAGAGAAGGCCATTTCCAAGGAAAATAGGAAGCCAACTAAGGATGTATCACCTCCATGTCCAAGATTCACACGTAGTATGGAAAAGAAAAAAGTTGAAATGTAGGTTACAAAGGTGTAAACACCCATTCCTTATCAGCAGTATGTGAATCTTGTGCATAATGAAGAAATACCAACAAGGCATAATGATGTACAACAAAAAGAATGTCCCAAACCCCAAGCTAATAAATTGATTAATAAGGAGTCTAAACCATAGGTATTTGATTTTCAACATGACCTAGTTGATGTAGAGATACCACTGAATATTCTTGAATAAAATATAGATTACAGTGAGCTTCCTCATCCAATATTGTCCTCAAACAATACCAGAAGTTCACCTATCAAGGAGAGTAAGAAGATTGGAGCATTAAGGAATAAAATCAAAGAATTTTAAGTGTTGGATAGATACAGAGTACTACTCTCAAGGAGAGATACGCTCGGTTGGAAATTGAAAATGAAAAATTGGTCAAAAATAACAAGCAACTGCTTAAGAGTGCTAAAAGGTGGCACACACAGGCTCAATTGTTGAATGTATGCAACCAGGTTCTTGCAAGGAATCTCAAGGAAGAAAACGACATGGGACCCAATATCAATATCTCCATTGGAAAGTAGTAGACTAGTTTTTGCCTACATTTTTTGACTTGGACATCAACATTTGCTTGCACAAGGATATGCAAAACCTTCGACATGGGGGGATATTTGGCCTCCAAAATTAACGATTTGATTGCTAGTGAAACCCCTCCCTAGTCCATTTATTCCTCCTTTTTTCCTCGTTATCATCCCTATCATCACAATAATATAAGAGTTTTTGATGGAATAGTTATCTAGAGCCAATAAAGTAATATTATCCTCTAAATGTGACTATTCCCATTAATTATTAGGGAGATTATTAATTGGTTTATCATTGATGATATTTTTCATGAGTCCAAATCCTACAACACACATAGAGATCCTGCAACACCATCATTGCTCATCATACTTCCATGTGTCTAATGGAGAAATGGACACATACACATCATATTTGGATGCTTCCATATAGTTATCCACTCATCATATCATGTCCAGGTCACACATGTGAGTCTCCAAGTTCTTGGTCAAAGTTATGGTCTAAATTAATAAGCAGTTTACAGACAAATTATTTCAGACCTGATTTCCGAGCTGAAGAAGAGGAATATAGAAAAATGAAAATATGTTTTTTGTACATAAATTTCCAAATTGAATTCCAATTGGGTCGATTTATGAGATTCAAAATATTTTGAGATATAATCTCGGTTCTCTAATTTGGGTTTGTCCATATTTTTTGTGTGGTCGATTTTCCAAAAGTTGTAAAAATTCTTTGAATGGATTCTGAGTTTAGAATTCAGTTTCACTGATTGTTCATGTATAAATGATAGCTCCATAGGACTCAAAAGAGGCCAACATTTCTATACTTTATTACTATGTTATTTCATTTGTATTTTTGAACTTTAATTCATGAATACAAGGAGGATATGTTGGTGTTCTGTGTTAGCATTTGTGCATTAAATTGCTCTTTAATTCTGTGATCTTTTGAGCAGTGGGAAACCAACTAGGAGGGCCTACCAATCGGGTTCCCATTTCCCTATTGTAGCAGTAGAGGTAATAGTTTCATCCTTTTGTTTTTATATTTTTTTGAATTTGCGATTAGTATAGTTGGATTGTTGTCACATTCTTTGGCTTTACATATCATTTGTATGATCTCCAAAATATTGTATTAAATGTATCTCCAAATATTGTATTCAACATTTATATAATTTGGATAGAAATTGCATATTCCTTACAGTTTTAAGACTTTGTGTACTTTGTACATTAATTATGATTGTAACTCAAATAGTGACAATTATAATACTCTAGTTCAATCATAATCTAAGTGTGCAGATTGATTAATAACATTCAGTTTTTGTTCCATATCTATAATCAATGCAACTTCCTTTAAATTGCAAATCAAGATAATAGTGTTGTTTCCGATATTTGGTAGTTTTATATTGGAGATATACTCCTGCAAATGATCTAAGACTTGTTAGTTTACACAGTGTGTGTGAGCGATTGGATCGATCCTCATAATTAGTCTCTTTCTCTTTTTTGTTTGTCAATTAAATGCCTTTAATTACAGGTAGTTTCAGATTTCATTGGAGTTATATTCTTTTACATGCTTTGTTTCCATAGATAAAGTGTCATTGAAGGTAGGAACAAGTTGCTTGTTAACACTTGAGTGTAAATCTTAAGTGAAAAACAATAAGTCTTTTGGTCAGTAATTAATATTTGCTTTGCTACCCAATACACGTAGATTTCCTTGTTTGCATTTCCAATCATAAGAACAATTTCACTTGAAGGTGGGAATGAGATTACTGGACACTCATGGAATTGCTTGAGTGAACAACTATAGCCTATGCCATTAGGGAACTTTCTTATTGTGTTTCCCAATGAATAAGTTTCTTGTGATTTTCTAGTATCGTTTCATGTTCTTTTCATAGATTAGGTAGTCATGCTAGTCCTAGTCCATGAACATACAGTGTTGGAACCTCTAAGATTACACCCCGAATTGATGATTTAATGATCAACAATTAAGTTAATTAATTTCAGGGGAATTTTTAGGGGCTAAATTTCTCCCATGGGCTAATTTTCCATGGTTTTCCCAAAAAACGATTCGCCATTCTAAAAATTATTCTCCCAAATTCTAGAGGACAAAATTATTTTACATTTAAAATCGCCAAAATTTTATAAAAACTATATAAAATCCTTAGAAATTTGAATATTTTAACAAAAATATCACCAAACATTTATAGTTGACATATAAAGGACTAGTAGTATTCGCCAAGGTTTCTACATTTAAAAATAAATTTCCATCCTTAAAATTATCCCTGATTAATTTGCTCGACAATAACATGGGAATATCATATCGGGCTTTTGTCTTAATGCAATTTTTGAATTAGTCTACAACCATTATGATCTCCGGTGCACCGATCTCATGATACCCTGACTTATATCGAACTAAGATTTTTCCCATGATATTGGTTTCTATTCATAAATATTCCAATCTTCGGTGCCCCATGAAGTGATCAATTCATAATTAAAGCATGATAATATAAATAAAAATCATAATAAAACCTATCAACCCAAGTTGCACTTGTTGGTGTTAAAGGTTAAGTCTTAAGACTCCCAGTGAACCAATGCCTGGTAAGAGACATTACCCTGCATATTCGAATAAAAATTAATTTTTCTTTTCCACGGTTCACTGATTATGATGTTGGTGGTTAGAGTGATTAAATGAATTTATCGAACATTGGGTATAGTGCACTCCTTCGTCTTAAGAAAAAAATTGCTCTGTAACTCCATTTTTAGTCCTGTTAGAGCCTTGCTTTCATTTACTCTAAGATTTCTAAGGATTAACCTTCGTTGCATTAATTCAAGAACCTAGAAACACATAATTCCTCCTAATTATTTTTTCTTGGCTATTTTTTTATACATACTAATGATAAAATTGGTTTTAATCAAATCTATAAATTTATTTTGAAAGAAAACTCACATTGTGTCATTTGATTGCAAGGATTATCATTACAAGATGATGCGAAAAGGGAAGGTGAAGAAGTAGAAGAATGATGAAGAGGTAATCAAAAGAAACCCCAAATCAACATTTTTCCCCGACACAACATTCAAGATAGGTGGAAGCAACAATCTAGAATGGATACAATTATATATAAATTCATTGAAGAAGGTGATTTCACAGAAGAACATGAGTTAGATGCAGATGACCTAGTTGAAATCAGGAAGTATGGCCTTCATACGATTGCTACTAGACCAACCATATTTCCCTACTATGACATGGTACAGTGGATAATCTCCCACATTGATATTTCTATGTGCACAGTCATCAATTCCTCTCGCCAGTTTGTTGGTTCTTTCATACCTAATGATGTTTCCAATATGTATAAGTTGAGTCTGCCCAAAGTCATTCTAGATGATAATTTTATTAAAGAATCTATTCAAAAAGAAGTTAAAAAGGATGAATTGCAGATGTTTGATTTAATAAGAGAATGGTGGAATGATCCTAATTCTTTCAAAATCATAGGAGATAAGATTTATCATGTCTCTAGATTGAAGAAAACCCCCATGTTGATTTCCACCATGCTTTGTCACCTGTATGGTGAAAAATATTCCTCTAAATTTAAGTTGATTTGGGTCCCTCTTATTTATCAAGTTCTCACAAGGAAGTTTTTTAATTGGGAACATATCCTTTCTGCTAACATCAAACAAGAGGTTCAAAAGTCCCAAGAGGCACCTCCAAGATACTGCCTAGGATTTTTCATGTGTGGTTACTTGATCAATGTTGTTTGTGCAGTTACCCCTTTTCTGCTTTTATCTTGGAACCGATATCCTTATGAAGAAGCAGTTCATTTGTATTGCTCTAAAATGTGGGAAATTAACTACAATAATTTTTTCTATGACATCTATAATTTCTTCATGATTCCTCTACATTTTCTTTTAAAAAATCAATCGGCTCCCATATTTACTCAAGAGGCCATGAATACTATGAAAGAGATTGGTGATTGGTTTGTGGATGATGAATTCTCATACATTAGAATGTATGGGTGTGAACCCCCCCCATCTTTTTCCTAGATATGTCCTAGAAATACTAGCTTTAAGAGAAATTGCACACCAAACTGTTAGTGTTGGAATTAGAGCATCCCTGTCAAAATATCAGAAAACGAAATGGTATGCATTCCCAATTTCACTAGGAATTTTTAATTTATTAAATAAAAAACATGCTTAGAAGGAAGTGGATCAATTGGAAGGAATCTAACTAGCTAAGGGAATCTCAAAAAACATGATCCAACAAAGATTATTAAAAAACATTGTGCTATAGTTAAAAATAAAGCATACATCCATGAAGATGACCCTTTTGACATTGTTTTTCAGAGAGCCACAATTTTTCATGAAGTATCTCAGAGAATTGATGTTATAACAAACAATTCCAAATTTTCAAACTTCATTGATTGACAATTGAAAAGGAAAAAAGCATTTCTTAAGGAATATGAAAATCAAGATATTTAAGCAATATATATTGATGAAGCTGAGGATGAATCATTCAATTATGAAACTGAATAGGATCACAACACTTCAACAATGGATTCACGGGTAGACTAACATTATCAACAAAGGACTACAACAGGAGAAAAAGACTTGAGCAAAACAACAATCTAGACTCCTATCAACACTCTTGAAGTCAGTGAAGATTTTAGCACCAACACAGATATGGAGCACTCTCAAACAACAAATATTCTTAATACTACTCCTATTGATACTACCCCCAAAACTATCATTCTAGGAAGAATGGTTACAACCCCTTTAGATCTCGATAACCTCAAGCCTATACAAGATAATGTTTTTTCCTTGACAATTATGCTTTTGATGATAAAACCATAACTATAGTGAGGAGAAAGACCAAGAATAGGAAAATGACACACCATGAAGAAGTCACATGAGAAGTAACCCAATTGTGGAATGTTACACACTTATATGATGAAGAATTTGCAAAGGAATATTTTGATGCCTTGGGAGCATTTTCCAATGAAAAAAAATGATTTGTAAGTAAATTGTCTACTCAATTAAAGCAAGAAAGGAAAAAAAGTGGAAGAGTTGCAAGAACAATTAAAATGACAAGAAGCCATTTGGTCACAAGAACATGAATCACAACTAAAATACATTATAGAAGAAAAGAAAAGATCCCTACATACTATTGCACAACTAAATACCAAAATTAATGAAATCAGGTCTAAATTTTATAACCGATTAGCCCTTGTCCAGGATGAGAAAGAAAAATTGAGCAAAAGTTATGAGAATCAAGTAGATACTTTGATTGATCAATTAGAGGAAATGAAAATGAAAATTGATAATTATGAAACTTTAAAGAAAGAAGTCATGGAGATGTGTAACAAACTTGCTTCCTTACAAGAGTTACCTTATGATAAGCTATATGTTATCAAAGAGCATGATGAATAGGTACTTTAGTTCCCTGCAGGGTCTCAAGCACAATTTAAATAACAAAAGGAAGAACAAGTTTCATTTGAAAATATGAAAATTTTGGAAGCACAGGGAATTAATCTTCCTCAAAGTTATTCCATATTCTCTGAAGAATAAAAACTAAAATTTCAAGCATCATTTGACTCTTGGGATATCAAATAATTATTCTCACATGATTTAATCAAGGAAACAATCAAGAGGTACTCAGACTTATGGGATCCAACTTTATATATAATTGATGATTATAATATGCCTCATGTGCAGTTTTTGGGCCAATCTGTGTCTTTGTCAGATTTTCTAAACGATGTACATCATAATATTTGATCAAGGACAAATGGGATTACTCAAATCAATTTATCGAATATGGACAATGTAAAAAAATGCATCACTCAGCCTGCAAAATGTTACAAATCCATCAATGATTTATTATTTCAATTCAAATCAGGACATGAAGAAATAGCTAAGACCATCTATTGGTGCAAGTTGAACAAGGAGATTCCCCAGCCACCATTTATTTCACTAATGTTAAAAAAAATTCCCATATGGAAAATTCATGTGCATATGCAAGGGGGAAAAGTTAGCGAAGGAGTTATTGGTATTGAGGAGAATATCCCTCCTTAATATCAACTAACAAATCAAATCAATATCTGGACCTACCAGTTTGATCAAATTGTGGAAATAGTTCTAGAATTTAGCATTTTTTTCTTCTATTTACTGTAATTATGTAGTAAGATCAAGGGCTTGGAAACTCTAGGAAAATTGGCTATGCACATTATTGTAAGAGCCAAAATTTTGAGATTGGAAGACCTAGTGTTGGAGTTACTTCACACACACCTAAGATATCTTTTTCCTAAGGTTTTTCCTTGTTTATTAGTCATAATTAGTCATTATAGAGTCTCCTATATTTTAGGGGAGAATATTCCACCTAGAGAATATTCTCTTTCAGTTGACACTTAAGTTTGACTAGTTGAGTTGAGTTTAGATGTTGCATTGATTTTTTCACCATGCAACAATGGGATCATCACCATGCTAATGCACACTTTCCTTGGGATCATCACTAGACTAGTACATTACCCTTGATTCCTTGATCTACTCCTCACTACACTATGTTCAGTTAGTTAACTAAAGACTAGTTGACTAGTTAACTTAGCTAGGTGGAAGTTCACTCTCGTAATTACCTGAGAGACTAAACTAGGTGGCAGTTCACTCCTCTAATTGTTGGTGTGTGTCCAGATCACTCTAGACCACCACTATGGCGCATTGGTTCTCCTCCAGTGCCCATTCATTGAGTTATACAAAGTATATCATGTGTAAATTATTCATTATTCATAACAGTTAATGGAAATTCTTCCATTCTTTCTCTCTTGCTTCTTCTTTCTCAATTTCTCTCTGCAAATGTGTGTGGTATTTTCTAGCTAGATCTATTCTGTGCAGGTTCAACACATTTACACCTGGAAGTGGAAATACCTACATGGTGTTTCAATTATTTTGGTACTACTATATAGAATTAATGAAATACAAATTTTGCATGCCATTTCCTCTCTCATATTTATTAATGAATGAATGTTTGTATTCTTTAGTTATGTACTATTGTTAGTGTTACACATAAAAAAATACTCACTTTGATAGTGTTGCAAGTGTCATCATTACAAAGATCGCAAGTGTTGCAAGTGTCAGGGAAGCATACTTCCATGATGCCTATGTCGTTCCTATAACCGACATCAGGAGGACACTTGGCACATGTCAAACACTTGATTTGGAAGAGGAGGAAAGGTTAACTGGGCTCATGAATCTTTTTCCATCTGAAAACACTCAAAAAACTAAGTTTTTGGAGGAGAGCGCTCCCCTATAACTATCTCAGGAGTGTTGGCGCCCCCCCATAAGCCATCAGGGAGCGTTATAGCGCTGCATCAGCAGGAGTGCTCCTATCCTTATGAGTGTTGGCACTCCCCTATACACTACTAGGGAGCATTATAATGCTCTGAGTACCCTTTTGAGGGAGCGCTACCTATTCTGGGCATCAGTTGATTAGTTGAGAAGAATGGGGGAAGGATATTCTCATTCTTAGAAGGAAGTTGGGTTCGAATCCTCAATCAAGCCTGATCCCTAACTGAAGGAGGAAAGTCCTCAACTCACCCCAAATATATCTTAATTTTTTGAGCCTCTCCAAGACTATATAAGCAAGCTTTCTCATGGTGAAGGGGGACTGAAAAGGGAGAATCACACCAAACTTATGATCTTATAAGTGGTGTTGGAATAGAGATATTTTGGAAGCAAGAGACCTATGATCTCATAGGGAGAAATCGGT
>JASDQU010098078.1:10188-21435 GCA_032191745.1 Picea mariana | reverse complement strand
ACTATAATATATACATATACTCTAATATAATTATTATAAATGTATTTAAGCAGAGAAAGAAAGCATAAAAATATCACTTATGAACAGAATTTACAGGTTGCAAGTTTTAATGGAAACTTACAAAATCAATGTAAAGATAATTGTTTTTGAGAAGCAGATAAAGAAAGCACATTTTGATATTTTCTGTTTTCTAATTATAAATCATATAAAAATTGAATTAACTGAATTGTGAAACGAAGATGCACAGATGGTCAAAGCCAATTTGAGATTCTCCTATTTCACTAATACGTAAAATGACAGAAATTAGAAACTAGTGAAGCTAACCTGTTATTAATTCGTTAAATGTGTCTGTGCTTCTGTAAGAACAAAGAGCATCCAACTGCCCTGCCTTCTGAAAGAAATCTGCAATAGGCTTATACTGAAATTTTCCCGAATAAATTCAAAGAATGTATTGGCAACCGAGATTTAAGAATAGAATAGGGAACACATATTAATTCTGTGATCTTATAATTGCAAATGATTACAGTCAGAGAAATCTTTGTGTAATACATTCATTTCATTCATGAACTAAACAAACAAAGAAAAATACTGATATTAGAATTGATATGATGATCACAGTCACAACATCTTAAACAACAAATCATGAATGACATCTATAGCATGAATATCATGGAACATAACATGTCATTGAGACAAAATCTACAAAACATATTAATATCCCAAGATTAAAGAAAACAAAACATCAATGAAACAACATTCACAATGGATTAAAGCCGAAGTGTTGTACGCTGTTCCATTAAGTCCTGGAAATCATTCTTCCATAATTGTTTCCAGGCAAAGATGCCTTCATTTACAAAGTGTAGAGTATTTAAAGTGTTTTGAGATCTCATCTTCCTATCTCCTAGGATAGGATCATATCTCATGAGATCAAAATATTACAAAAATGGAGGCCATACAACCACTCATAACTGAATTGTTTATTTTCAAAAATTAATAAAGTTTTTCTTTCTTTACAAAATAAACAGGAAAGAGATACTGATCATCTAAATTGAACATGTTCCACCTCAGAAGATCAACATCAAGATCTACCATGTCCTGAAAACGAAATAGGAACAAGTTAGATAATTTTTTAACAACTAATTACTAATTTTTTTATTTAAAATTGACTTGGCTACAGAATCGAAAGATTTTGTAGCTAGTCTTATCTTGGTAAAAGAAATGTAATTTTAAACCGATTTGATTCAAAAAGATAACATGAATGTAATAAGAGGGAAAAACCATTTTACCATTTCAACCAACGACTAAACATGGATCAGAATAGCTCGAAATTGATTATGGCATTAACACTGTCTATTTTTTTTATCACAATGTTACCTATCTTCTTAAGACATTTAGCTTGTCTCTCCTCATTTTCTCTGAGGTCATGATTTTTTTTGCTCAGTAATTCACTGTGAGCTGTGAGTGTTTTAATCCGAGCTTGGAGGATGGGAATATCAGTATAGTCTTGTTCAATCCAATGTAGGAAGACCTCACATTGCACAGGAGGAGCGATATGTTGGTGAAGTGTACAGTCAAGTCTGGCTGTATCAACAGTACCTATTATGTGCCCTTGACCAATCCTAATACCAGTGAACCCATCATTGCCCTTGAGACATGGTGGAAGATTATTAACAAAGTCATACAATTGAGCAAGATTGGATCTTTGACGATCTGGATCTTCTTCTGCTAGGAAATCTTTAATTTCGGGATCTGAGACCTCATTGACCTCGATCGGGTCGATCGAGCTCAAATGGGGTTTAGTTCGATTTCTTAACCTTCTCAAAATCAACCAACCAAATCTTTTATTTCGAAACCCTAACGCTATGTGTGTTTATTTTGACTATTTGCGAGATTCACCGACACAGTGTTTCACAGTGGCGTTATGGCCGGTATCCAATTTAGGCACAAGAGGTTCATTCAACTCAAAAATAACAACCTATTTCTCATGTGGGGATTGACTGGGCATTACCTTGTCCAAAGGGTTTGTATCAGGCTCATTATTCGGAATGTCAAATTGTTTTTTCACCAATGGTTCACCCGAATTAGGGCCTTCTACAGGAATGGTAGAAACAAAACCATTTCTCCCTAAAAATCCATCCCAACAATCTCCTATGGTTGTCAAGTGGTAAGTTAACATAATTTTGATCAAGCCGTGGTGGAAAAGACTAGAGTTGAGGCTCTGTTTTTTATACCTTTTAGACATCTTGTACATGCTTCTCAACAAATAGAAAGGCAAATTCAAATGAAAACCTATGAAGTGCATAAGCAACCGTATATGAAAGAGAAAAACTAGACCATAACAACCCTGACAGGTCACAAACTATTTAAGGATCAATAGCAGACCATGCCACCTACGCTTAATCAAAGAAATAGAGATACCTTTCTTGCAGCAATCGATTTTTCTGGAGGTCATGAAGAGGCTCCATGATACTTCTTCGATTTTCGAGTTCTTGAACCACTTCTCGCCGGTGGATGGAAGCCCTATAGATTCACTGACAAACTGTTCAGTTACCTCCAATTGGATATCTCCAATTTTCGCCCTATACCCATCAAACGTCTATGCAAATTCCTTAGACACACAAAGGTTATACCCTTCAAACCTTTTGATGAAGGCATCCCAACCCTGACCTTTTAAATCTTCAATTGCATCATCATGAGATAACAATTCTTGAGAGACATTCGGCTCTATTCGGACAACAGGAGCCATAAAAAATATGACTGGACTGTAACAGGGGTGACTCAAGATAACTCTGGGTTTAGATGGCAGGAGTAAAAGGAACAAATATGAGCAGATAAAATGGAAACAAACCAAGTGAAACCCCCACACAATCATACTATGAACATCGAGGGTTCGGTCATTGAGGCTTGAGCACTCCTGGTAATGAAAACCTCACATACAGAGCAGGACAAAAACCCTCAACCCATAATGAAAATCTTATTAATTTACTTTGTCAGCAAAAGGATTAAGTACAAGGTACGATAATTTCACATTAATTCTCATGACTAGCATGACCATAGTTTTTTGCAAAGGGTTTAAATATATCAACACAAACAAATAAAATGCAAACCAACTAAATACATAGAAATCATATCAATAGTCAAAACATTCAAAAGATAATTCATTCAAGTGTTAGATATAGAATGGATACAAGCACAATGACCCTTTAAAAGAATGCTTTGAATAGGAATATAATACAAAACTAAGTTTTCATGTTTGATTCATGTTTTCAGTCATGAATAAAACATGAAACAAAACGAAAAACACAAATTTTAAAGAATTAATGAACATCTTTTATAATCCAGTAATCATCTCCAAATGATAATATTTACAAGATGAGGTGAAGGCAGCTATAGAAAGTGTCATTTGTTGTTCAAATAGAGAAATCATGTAGGGATGCCAACAGTGGAAACTTATAGGGCGAGGCAATTATCTCTACATCACCAGAGATTTCATGTTAGGACATATCAGAATGATTGAAAATTAAAGAACAATCGATAGCAAGTCAAGCATCCCAATCAAACTAAAAACATCACACAGTCTAATGTCATATGTCTTTTTGTCCAAATGCAATATGATGACAAGTTTTAATTATGAGAGAGACGATATTTAGGAAAATGAATCCAATACTGTTGACAGGGCCGCTGCTACCAGTAGACGTCCATAGCCTCGACAGGGATTTCAATTAACCCACTCTGACACCTCTACCCTGTCCAAGAATTATCAATTCAAGATGAAGGAAATTTTACGATTAATATCAAAATTTATACCTGATAATTTTCTTTGAACCCGACATTGCTTCGTTGCCAACATGCCTGTTCAATACCCCAATGAAGTTGTCTTGGCATCATTCATGCATTTACCCCCTACCTATAGACCTGTTCAGTATCTCGACGGGTTTACAGACACTTCCCACAACTCTCTAGAAGTTATTTACAGTTTGACATAAATTTTATGATCTTCAGAAGAGAGGGGTGATGCAGAAAATTTCAGATTCCAAAACACTTGATATTTTCCAACTTAACTTTTTTCTTGACGACCTTCATCATGATCTGAAATTAGTTTTCTGATAAGAATAAATTTTTGAGGACAGGAAGGCATACTTGATTTGTTTTCTTTAAAAAAACAGGGACACCGTAAAGAGCTTAAATGATGATCGTATCTTTCATGATTATAAAGTGAAACCAGAAAGACTATTCTGAACATGAAGTTTCTTTTGCTAGCCTGAGTTTTAGCAATTTACAACACTGATACTTTGGAATGACCACGAATGCTGCTTTATGATGAGACATTCTGGTTTCCTTTCATGAACTAAATGGTGACACAGAAATAAATTTATTCAGAAAATAGTGAGAAACAAGCAAAATGAAAAGAACCGAAATCTAGAAACAAAAAAGAAATTTAAAACAAAAACAAAGATATGTACAAAGAGGCGGGTCTGGTATCATCAGGTGAAGTATCTTTTGAGGGCTTGGCCATTCAATGGGAAAGTGTCTAGCTGTCCCTCTAAATTGTGCATGCAGAAAGAGCTGGGACCTAGTTTTTTAGAGATTACAAACGGTCCCAACCACAGGTTCTGGAACTTGGTGTGTTCCCCTTTTCCCTCATGGGGTTTATCCCATTTGAGAACTAGGTCTCCTACCTCGAAGTTTCTATCCGAAGAGGAGTTTGAATCAAACTAGCTTTTCACAATCTGGTGATGTTGATCCAACTTCTTCTTCGCTTGTGCTCTCATTTCCTCCATTTTTAACAAGGCATTAATTCGGCTTTCCAGAGGAGGGTAGTCCTCTTCTTGGATTTTCTGTGATAATTGCAGAGATGGAAGTAAAACATGAGGAGGCAGGATCGCTTCTCTCCCGTAGATGAGAAAGAAAGGGGATTTACCGACATAGGTTTTTGGTGTCACTCTGTCAGCCCAAAGTGCGTTAAATAGTGCGTTGTGCCAGTTCTTGTGATTTTTAGAAACTGTCCTCTTGATAATCTTGATCAAATTTTTGTTTGTTGATTTTGCTAGGCCATTTCCTTGAGGGTAGTAGCTAGCAGAATATTTCAATTTAATCCCTTTTTCTAAAGCGAATACATTCATATCCAGGGATGAGAAATAAGATGCGTTATCAAAGACTAAACATTCGAGAATGCCAAATCTAGTAATGATATTTGAATTAAGGAAAGATACTACCTGATTCGTGTTTACCACTTTTAAAGGTGCAACTTCAGACCATCTGGTAAAATAATCTGTTGTTGTAATGATATATTTGTGCTGTTGTGATGAAGAAGGGTTAATTGGTCCTATGATGTCAAGACCCCATTGCTGAAAAGGTGAATCTACAGGAACATGCTGCAAAGGGAATGGCGCCTTTTTTACTCGTCCAACAACCTTTTGGCAGATTATGCATTTACGACACAACACATGAGCGTCTTTAAATAACGTGGGCCAATAGTACCCGGCTCTCAACACTTTGTGAGCAGTGGTGTCTTCACCAAAATGACCACCAACCTCACCTGCATGAAGTTTAGATAGTACTTTCCCTGCTTCATCTTTTTCCAAACAACGCATAAGAACACCGTCGAAATTCTTTCGAAACAATGCATCATTTATGAACTAAAAATATGCAAATTTTAACTTGAGTGCTCTTTTGTTTCTTGGATCAAGATAGTGAGAAGAAGATCCATGTGTTAAATAAAATTTGATATCATCATACCAAGAATTAGCAACAACTTGTGAACAACTGATTTGTTTTCCATTGTGCTGATTTACAGTTAGAGTGTTAATTTGAATTTCATGTTCTTTAACTGAATCAATGACTAGTTTACATAGGCCTTGACCTCTAACAATTTGTGCAGGGGTTATTTCGAGGTCATATTCTTGTAACGACATCATCCATTTTTTCCATTTTTCACCCAATTCCTTTTGTACTAACAAGTTTCTCACAGCGGGGTAAGGAACAATGACTTTAGTTTTGGATTTCAGCAGATATGATCGGAAGTGTTTCACTGCTTTAAAAACAACATACGACTGTTGATCCACAACTGGGTAATTTAGGTCTTCTCCTGTGAAGGCTGAGCTCATGAAGGCAATGGGTATTTCATTGCTTTCAACATTCTTTTGTTTCAACACAACAACATAAGATCGATCAGAGGCGAAAGTGTAAAGACTGAAATCTTGGGAAAAATCGGGGCTCATCAAGGAAGGAGATTCTACTATTGCTTTTCTAATAGAATCAAAAGCTTGATTTTCTTGGGGTCCCCAACGATATTGAACATACTTTTTAATTAAATTCTGTAAAGGCCTTACCATTTCTGAGAAACTTGGGACAAATCTTCTGATGAAGTTAATTTTGCCTAAAAAGGATTGCATGGATTTTTTGGAAGAGGGAGAGGAGAGTTTAACAATAGTTTGGGTTATTTCCGAGTCAATAATCATTCCGTCTTTGGACACTATGAACCCAAGTAATTTTCCTTTCTCTACTGCAAAGACTGATTTCTTAGGGTTGAGAGATATGCCATACTTGCGACATCATTCTAGGACATCCCTAAGGTGAGACAAGTGATCTTTCTTGTTTTTAGAAAAAACGGTAACGTCATCAAGATAGATCACTACTGATTGATTTACAAGACCACGAAAGGCAATGTCCATTGCTCTCTGGAAAGTGGCCCCGACATTTATGAGCCCAAAAGGCATCTTCGTGTAGGCATAAGTCCCCCATGGGGTATGAAAAGTGGTCTTGAGCTGATCTGGGGGAGACATGACAGCCTGGTTATATCCTGAAAAACCATCTAGTAGAGATAGTCTTTCTGAGGCAGATACTTGCTGAAGGATTTGTTCCATTGGAGGAACAAGATAGTTGTCTTTATTAGATGCTCGATTCAAGTTACGAAAGTCGACACAGAGTCGAATTTCACCGCTTTTCTTCCTTACAGGAACTAGATTAGACACCCATTGTGTGTGTCTCACCAAGAAAATTATCTTTGCATTTATTAGTTTATTCAGTTCTTTCTTGACAGTGGGTTCTAATTTGGGGTGCATTTTTCTTAATTTTTGCTGAAAAGGCTGAGTTTGTGGTTTCATGGGGATGACATGTTGTATTATATTAGGGTCAAATGTTTTCAAATCATCATATGTCCAGGCAAAAACGTCTTTAAATTCTTAATTTTTTTTAATAAAGGCAGATCGTTCTTGCTCGGAGCATCCAGTTCCCAAATTAATATTCTGAGGATTTTCCTTAGTCCCTAAATTTACCGTCTCATAAGTCAAAGAAGAACTGTTTGTTTTACAATTAACTGACCCTCTAAACTTATCACGCAAGTCATAAAACCTCTCTAGTCTTACAATGGATCTGGGAATAGAGCTTACCATATCAGACGTTGATTCATAAGATCTAGGATCTGATATTACCATGAAGTTGCGAAGGTTTTCATCGTGAGTACCCTCATCGATGACTGCACCTTGGAAGGTGTCCTCCATATGCAATAAGCTGATGATCTGTTGGTCATCGTCAAACACTCTCCAATTGGTGATGTTGTCTAGGATCGATGGCCTGAAAAACAATTCGATCAAAAATGCATTAAGAGAAAGACCTTCTGTGGGCAATAGTTTAGAAGCAACATCAGCCGATATATCAACCTCTGAATTACTTAGTCTAGAAATGGAATTTATGTTAAATGCTGAGAATTTTTGCATTAAAATCCATACCTCAGTTTGGTAACTTTTCGGATGTGGTGACAAGCAATCTATGGAGTTTCTTACCTGCCTGACCACGATTTCTGAATCACCGAATACAATTAAATTTCGTACATCCATATCTAGAGCTTTCCTAAGCCCTTGTAAAAGTGATTCATATTCGGCAGTGTTATTAGTGCACTCGAAGTCTAATCAACATGCAATGAAAGTTTTATTACCTACAGGATCTATGAGTACACATCCTGCACCAACTCCTTCTTTGGATTTGGATCCGTCAAAGTACAATGACTAGATTTGAGCTTCATCGGCAGTGTTTGACGCACTTGGCGAAGCTAATGACTAAGTACAGGTCATAAGTTTTGATTGTTGCCCAGGATCAGTGAAAGGGGAAATCTCGGTTATGAAGTTACCAAAGAAGGTGTTCATTCCCAACATTTCAAATGAATTAGTAGATGTAGTAAATGATTCGTTTGCATAATTTAGATCCGTCACGGTGTGCTTGAGATAACATTCATGATTTATCCTAATTTTGTTAGGCTGCCCATTTTCTGGCAGCCACAAATGAGACCAATTAGTGGCAAAGTAACCATGCAACTGTTCGGACCAATCCCTGCTTAAAAAAACCCCATAGACTTTAGGGATGTCAACAACAATGATGTCAATAATTTGGTGAACCTTAGGATTAGAAGATAACCTAACTAGGACATTCTTAAGTTCATCGATTACCTTAACGTTCGTCCGATCAAGCTGAATGATTTTGAGATTAGAAGGTTGAACGTTTGCATTGATTTTTTGACAAACGAATAAAGACATCACATTTGATGATGCACCAAAATCTACCATGAAATTATGTACATTCCTATTGAAAATTTCAAAAGTTAACAAGAAAGGAGGGACACTTTTACGAGTGTTAACATGAAAATTCTGCTGATTTTTTGCCGCTGTCCCTGAAACAATTTTATCTACATTTGATACAGTGTTTTCATCTAAATCCCTTTTATCCAGAGGTTTAGATTTCGCTTTAGTAGGGATCTTTTTTGCTATTTTAGAACTAATTTCTGCAGTTTTCTTGCTGCTAGGATTGCTGTTCTTACTTTTTTCTGTGATACTTTGAAGCATTTTCTGCAAAATAAGAGGAAATTTCAAAAGCTCGAAAACATAAATATTAGCCCTTAGTTTTTTCATATCTTCAATTAAGTCATATTCTAAAACTGGGGCTGCTAAACTCTGTTTTATTTCAGCTTGTTTCGATTGTTTTGGAGGCACATTATTACTCACTTCAGAAGAAGGGTTGCTCTATGTTTTACTTGTTGTGTTGTAAGGGTGGACAGTTTCAAAGTTTCCTTGAAAAATACTGTCAAAGAAGTGTCCGAAGATATTGGGAGATGAATCTTCTTCATCAGATACTTCTTCCCGAGCTTCGCCTTCAAAACTTTTAGGAGGGGCAGAAGCATGATTATCACGTGCTTCTAGAATAGTTTGCAAACCGTACTGTAAGATTTCGAAATTGAGACCTTCAGTGGTCGGATTTGGCCGATTGGGAGGAAAAGGTTTTCTGAAAGGAGGTTTAAAAATTCCTTTTCTTAAGAATGCCTCCTCGGCTGATCTCTTCAAGTCCACGACTTGATTTGATAGTTTTTGGAAAGCTTTCTGCAAGCTTTCTAAGTCTAAAGTTTCAGGCTAACTTTTGGTTTGCGGAGGCCTAGTAAGGATTTCTATTTTCTTTTTAGAGGATGAAGGCTGTTTCAGTTTCACTATTGAGATTATCTTTCAAGCTTAAAATATCCTTTTCGATTTGGCTTGCCTTCTCAAAGGCTTCCAACAACGTGTTCTTCTTAGACCTTTTGACCCAAATTGCTATGTTGTTGTGTAGAGCTTTGGTGTAATATGCAACAATTAGACTTTTAGCGGGCATTGAATCTGTGGGAATTTGATTCTTTAACGTAAGAAATATCTCATTAAAATCTTTTACTTTTTCCTTATGGTTCATTTTTAGGCTGGAGAGCTCCATAACCAAGACTTCAGAAGATTTATCATCTCCAAACTTCTCTAAGAAACAGGTTTCAAACTTGTCCCAGGAGACAACGGTTTAGGGCTGTTGGGTGAAATGCCACGTGGAGGCATTGCCCTCGAATGTATAAGGAAAGAGTTTGCATACTATGTCTTCATGCTCTACACTTCAGAGTCTAATAGCCAACATAAAATTCTTTATGTGATCTTCAACATGTTGTTTAGAATCTGGATCAAATTTAGGCAACCATTTCTTCGGGTGTTTTGGCAATGGGTGTTGAGGTCGAGGTACAACTACGACATCTTGATCAAGCCAGGGTCTGGAATGATTGTTTTGGTTTGTCATGGGTGTTGGTGGTGTTGAAGGCTGAGATGATTCAGATGAGGAACTGCCTTCGTCAGATGACTCTCCTCCCTAAGAGGATGGAGATGAACTAGGTGGGGAAGGTGGGATACTAGATCCTCCAACTTCAAGAGTAGGTGTTTCAGCAGGATCTGTAGTATTATCTCCTAAAGGATTTAAAAGCAGACCAGTGCCTTCAAGTTGTTCTCTGATATAAGAGAAATCTAAGGGTTGATTAAGTGGCCTACCAAGTTGTTTGATACGGGCCAAGGCACTATGTGTCCTTATAAGTGACTGACGAACAATTTATTGTACGTCGGCCCCTTAAGGAGTTGGTATCACTGGTTCAACGGGAAACTCAAGATTATCGTTTGAGGTAGTTTCTGTTTCAATCGTAACAGTGTTGTCTGAATGACTACGCGTTACTATAGGAGAACGAGTGTGTGGGGGAGGAGTCTTACGACTTCCACGTGCCATCAATTGAAATCATGCCCTCCTTCTAACACCATTTGTTGAAGGGAAAAATTGACAAGCCATCAACTGGAAGAACAAATTCGGTCCAGGGTTGTCTAAATAACCCAAGCCGTTTGGTGTAACGTGTTCTGACGGGTTTAATGGCTCTATTAGCCAATCTAAAGTCCTAAAATAAAGAAAGGGAATAAACTAACTAAAGTTAAAACTATAATATATACATATACTCTAATATAATTATTATAAATGTATTTAAGCAGAGAAAGAAAGCATAAAAATATCACTTATGAACAAAATTTACAGGTTGCAAGTTTTAATGGAAAATTACGAAATCAATGTAAATATATTTGTTTTTGAGAAGCAGATATAGAAAGCACATTTTAATATTTTTTGTTTTCTAATTATAAATCATATAAAACTTGAATTAATTGAAATGTGAAACGAAGATGCACAGATGGTTAAAGCCAATTTGAGATTCTCCTGTTTCACTAATACGTAAAATGACACAAATTAGAAACAAGTGAATATAACCTGTTATTAATTCATTAAATGTGTTCGTGATTTTGTACGAACAAAGAGCATCCAGCTGCCCCGCCTTCTGAAAGAAATCTGCAATAGGCTTATACTGAAATTTTCCTGAATAAATTCAAAGAATGTATTAGAAGCCAGGATTTAAGAACAGAATAGGGAACACATATTAATTCT
>JASDQU010098075.1:0-21414 GCA_032191745.1 Picea mariana | reverse complement strand
ATCGACTATTCCAGACTGAAACTGAAAATGATACCAGGATCCCAAACCATCCTGCAAGATGTGAAGCATCCTCCACTTAAGGCGTGGCTCGGTACTATACTGATATAAGAGGCCTCCTGAAAACCACCAACAAACAAGGTCACTCGATTTTGAAATAACTCGATCAACCCATCAATATATTTCTCTGCTAGGGAACTAGTCTAATGAGAGAAAAAAGTGTCTCTCGCCTTCGTGTCAACTGTTGCACTGTCTCCTACTGAAATCCTAGGATCCCAAGCTATCCTTAAAAAGGGACCACTAGGCTAATATTGCGCTACTCTGATCATAGTCATCTGACCATCATGCTTACAATACATCTCCCTCTCCTGTATCTCCATGTTGATACACCTGTAAGGGCTAAGCCTACTATCATGAATAGTAGCTGGCATAAGCATCCATGTGAAGTCATGACTTGTTGATCCACTGTCATACCTGATCCTAGATGTCGGAAAAGGGAGTCTATTCCAATCACTGAAAATGACTCTGGGATGCTCATGAACTTTAGAGATCCTTTCCCTAGATAAATCTGTCATCTGCATTTCCCCATACTTAGAAGATACCACTGGAAAGTGTGTGAACTGGTCAATCACTAGAGACACACTACTGGTACACTGTATCCTTAGTGAATCTATGGTGCAATCTATCCACATGCGTTTCCACTCTCGCCCAAAAAATTGCTAAAGACTGTATCCATCTTTCCAAATGAGTATGCCCCAACATGTTCTACTGACAAGTCATATACTCCCCTACACCATTCGTGAAGCCTCTCCATGCGAACCTCTCACGTGTATGCCCAAAGATCTACAAGGTGCTGATATAAGAACCCATATGCCTATCCATAATAAGCTAGGCTATCATAAGATATATAAACTCAGTCAACTCTTCAGAAGACCCCTCCTCCATAAAATCACTTCTAAGCCTCCCAAAGGTAAACTTCGGAGAGTCAAAATTGACTCTCACATCTCTAATAGTAGTTGATTTTTCAAGCAATGTAATTCCAAGGTCCCAAACTAATCCTAGAAAGGTACCACCATGTTGACGTTGCACCACTCTGAACATCATCATTGGACCATCATGCCTAGTTTGCATCCTCCTCTCCTGAAACCCCAAGTTGAACTCTCAGAAGGGATTGAAATCACTATCTTGAATCCTCTCCTGCGAAGGTGTCTGAATGAAATCCACGCCTGCAAATCCATGACCGACCTCGAGTTTATCCAACCATATAGTGAAAGTATCGACCTCCCCTCTCCCTACGTCCCAAAAATAAAGCAGTCCCATCATTGTCACAACTCTGTCACTCATCATCATCAGAATCAATCTATCATACAAATGAATTCCTGTATCCCACCACCAAATCAAAATTCCACCACTCCCACTACCTACTAACTGTTGTTGTGTTATACTGGTAATCATTGAAGTCAAAATTAGCCAAGTCCTTGGTATGCCATCATATGGTGGAAATCAAGTACTGTTGGCACAGGGGTAGACCCAGGTTTCAACTCTAACAACGCACCAACAAACCCTAACTACTGCCCCTTTCGACAACACCTGCAAAGCAGATAAAGTCTCACCGGAAGTAGCACTAGGGGGGTTGCAGGACATAGGTGTCTACAACTAGAGGAAATGCAAGATGATTCATAAACAACAGTGCAGAATAATCTAGAGATTCTTAATAGTATTATGCTTAACTCTGCGAAGTTAGTTATATCTTCTTATCTTCAACAGGAAAAATAATAGTGAAATAACAATATACATATAGTAAATAACAAAGCATCAACCACATGGACCAACAAGATTTACGTGGTTCACCCTCTCCCTAGGGTTACGTCCACATAACTGTGTTTATTAATAAAATATATGAAAATATACAGTTCTATTTGCACACTCAGTTGCGAATCCTTCTCTCTCTCCTCTTTATCTCCTAACCCTGTGCCCCGAGCAGCAGAGTCGATCTTCGCACCCAACTGAAGACCCAAAATACAAGAATGCTCTAAGACATAACACTTACATATCAACCTCAATTTCCCCTCTTTCTCAACTCTTTTATACCTCTATTTATACATTCCATGACTCTTAGAAGACCCTAGACCAAAACCCAGGTGTCAAAACCCTAGGTCCAAAACTCAAGGTGCTAAAACCCTAGGTCCACATAACCCACATTTTAAGGACTTCATTGACCCATTCTTCCTCCTTCTCCATGAGGTGCTCCAAAGCATCCATTAGTGCCTTCTTTCGCTTGCTGACTTGTCCACGATCTATCTTCTTTGCTTCTTTGTCTTCCTTGATCTTCTCTTTCAACGACTTTCTTTCCTTTACTTCGTTCCTTCTTTTATGCTTCTTTAACCACTTCGAACCTTCCTCGGTTTGTGTGACTTACGTGCACTTCATACTTTGTCTTTCTTCTTCCTTAATCTTTTCTTTCTTCTTTAATACATCACCAAGAGCCAACCAGTACTAGGAATCAACTCTGTGCATGCTAATCTATTCGACTCCTGCCAAACTACACTAGGTAATTTTCTATCTTGATCATTGTCAATGTACTCAACTAATTCGTGGAGTCTAAACACCTCCATGGAAAGTAGCCCTGTAACCTGCGGTGACTCATGCCCTATCAATGGTGAATCATACATAGCCCTCATAATCCTCTCCCTAAGTGTGGACTCGAGGACTACATGTGTGAAACCTCTGTAGTGGATAATGTCATCCACCACTTTGTCAATTGAAATCTCAGTGAACTGATCCAATACAATTTGGATCTATGATCTAACCATATAGCCCAAATGAAATAACTCTTAGATGGCTATAATCCTACCTACCTCACCCATTTGAAAATACTATTGGCATAAAAAAATAACACTATGTGCCATTTCCACTACCTGCAAGATTGGAAAGCATCAGGTTCGTTGGTCAACCCCAATGGTATGACCAAGAACTTAGAGTAACATCTAAGAGTAATCCTGTAGGTATATTTCTCTCTGTCCCTGCTCTGGTGATATCCCAATCGAAGATCACTCTTCGAGGAATATTCTTCTCCCTAAAGCTCGTTTATCCACTCAATGATCCTAGGTGAACCAAACTCAATGATGTGTTTGTAGTCCTTTTCTGGAGATCTCCCTGGGGGAAACATCCCAAAAACCCATTGTATACCACCGCACACAGTTGTATACTATTGTATACTACTTCACGCCACTGCATCCTCATGAACCACCTGGTGTCGTGGCCTCCCCAACAGATGAGATCAAACCCTCTAAGTGCCACAACCTCTCCAAGAAAATCAAAACTGAAATCAAAACCCAATATGAAGCTCCAATGAAGATCTTGGATGGATCCTCCTCCTTGTCTAGCTAGGGTGGATATTTCACCACTGAAACAAGACCAACAATGGAAGGGTTTTTCTAAATCCTAACGAAACAATGGCTCCAAGAGCACCGTACAAGAGATCAATCAAATCATAATTCCAAAGTGAGGCTCTACCCCTCCTTTTATCATTTTCCCATTCCTTTTATAACTTTTACCTTTTTTACCAAATCAAATCTAACTTCTAGAATTTTCCTTTTTTTGACTAAATCAAATATAACCCTTATTTTCCCTCCAATTTTCATTTTAAGATTAAAAGTCACTTTAAACATGGTTAAGTAACTTATTAATCTAAAGTTATTTTCCTTCCCTAATGTCACTTTAAAAACATAACATATCCTAACTAAGTGACATTAAATGACCCCCCCCTTTTTACACTATTTTCTCCACTGACAAGCCACATAAGTCCCTTCTACTACAAAATAGGGGAACCCAAAAATGGGGACATGAAAGTATGTATTTGAGCATGTACCCCAACACGCCCCCAAAATACAACCCAAATGTGCACAATGATGAGTCCTGGTGGCAATATGAAATCTTGTTAGGTACTCATGTACAAATATAGAAGCATAACAACTGAACAAAAGTGAGGTAAAGAGGGAAAACTCAGTGGAAACAAAATCCCCCCTAAAAATATGTTGCTAAAAAGAAAATAATGATAACATGTTTAGCTGCTAATCTAATGTATCCCTCACTCCTAGAATGCCCCTCAATGAGAAAAAATTATGTTCGGTGAAAGGCTTTGTGAATATGTCTGCCACCTACTATGAAGATGGACATAGCTGCATATCAATGAGTCCATCCTGAATCTATCCTTGAATAAATTGCATATGAACCTCGATGTGCTTGGTCTGCTATCTATGTACTGGGTTTCTACAAAAATTGAGAGTACTTTGATTATCACACCATATAACCGTTGAATGATGAAAATGAAATCCCAAGTATGTAAGAAAGTGATGCAATTAATAGACTAAGTAGTAACATTCACTGCACCCTTGTACTCTGCCTCTGTTGATGATTAAGCAATTGTTGATTATTTCTTACTTGACCAACAGATAGGTCACGATCCAAGGTAGAGGACATATCCTGAAATGAACTTGTGATCAATGTTTTCGCCTACCCAATCTGATTTTGTATAACTAACACGATATAAGGAAGATTATGTTGCATAGTGTATAGCAAAGCTGATAGTCCCCTTGACATTTCTAAGAATCCTCTTTGTTTCCTTCCAGTGAAGCTCATGATGCTCCTACATGTACCTATAAATTGATCCAACTGCATAAGAGATGTATGGTTGAGAGTGTGTAAGGTAGAGAATACTCCTCACCAACTATCGATGTCTAGTACAATCAACCAAGGGTGATGCACCGACATCATCTAGTCTAACCCCTGACTAAAAGGGTGTTGGAGACATGGATGATTTTGGGGGTTAAATTTCGCTCATGGGATAATTTTCCATGGTTTTTCCAAAAACGAGATTCGCTATTTTAAAAATGATTCACCCAAATTCTATAGGATAAAATTATTTTACCTTAAAAATCGCCAAAATTTTATAAAAACTATATAAAATCCTTATAAATTTGAATATTTTTACAAAAATATCACCAAACATTTATAGTCGACAGATGAAGGATTAGTAAGATTCACAAAGGTTTCTACATTTTAAAATAAATTTCCATCATTAAAATCATCCCTGGTTGGAGATGGCTTGCAATCTGTCATCTGAAACATGTCAAGTAGATATATAACATACTTAGATTGAGACATCTTGATTCCCGAATCATCCTGCCTGATTTCAATACCAAGAAAGTAATGTAACAGTCCCATATCTTTCATAGAAAACATGTCATGCAAAGTGACCTTCATTGCAACAATGGAGGAGGATGAGCTCTCTATGATGACTAAATCATCTACATATAAAAATATAAGTGAAATTAATTCTATGTTCCTCATCATATATACATTAGGATCTGATCTACATCTAAGAAAACCTCTATAGAAAAGATAAGAGTCCATTTTAGCATAATGTGCCCAAGGTGCTTGCTTGAGTCCGTATAATGACTTCCTCAACATGAAAACTAATGATGGATCCTAAAACAATCCCTTTAGATGCTCCATATAAATATCCTCATTAATATATCCATGTAATAATTCATTATTCACATCCATATGTTGTGCCTAACATTTTCTATTTGCTACAATAGCTAGAGCTAACTGAATGGAAGAAATCTTGGAAACCATTTTAAAAGTGTCTGCATGGTCAATTCCTTGTACCTGTGAGAAACCTTTGGCTACTTACCGAGCCTTACAATTTGTAATGTATCCATCAACAACCCTCTTTTTTCTTGAAAATCCACTTACTTCTAACAATCTTCCTATTGGAAGGTAGAGGAACCAACTCTCGTGTGTTATTCTCTATCAGGGAATTGTACTCCTCTTTCATAGATTCCTCCCAATGGGGGTTACCTGCAGCCTCTGCATAAGACTAAGGGTCTGATCCAAGTACCATATAGCAATAAATAGGAATACAAGGCTCCATGGAAGTAAAATATTGTGGAGGCTCCACAAATTGAGATCTGGTTCTTCGTGGATCAACATGATCACCCACTAGATCACCTGCCACCTGAAGAGTATGTTGTTCCCATCATGGTATATTATTTTCACATTAAAATTCTTATTGTTGATCAGAAATATCAAAGATATCAAATTCAGATATATGATCAGAAATCTGATTGGAAGAAGTCTCATGAAGTTCTACAACTGTGGCAGTGGAGATGGAGGTGTGGACTGCTACGAAAGTAACTATGAAGGACCCTCTTCAAACTTAAAATTCCTTTGAGTGAATAATATATCTAAAGTACTATATATAATAACATATATCCCTTCACTCGCTATGGATATCCAACAAAAATACACTCCTTACTCCGAGATTCCATAACTTTCCTCCTATCGGAAGAGATCCCATCCCATGCACGGGAACCGAAAATTATGAAGTGCGTGAATTTTGGTTTCTTCCCACTCCAAGCCTCATATGAAGTGACTCCCTTGATTTATGTATGAGGAAATTTATTCTGAATTTAGGCTACATAGTTGATAGCTTCAACCCATAACTTTGGAGGTAGTGCTCTAGCCTGCAACATATAGTTGGCCATCTGTTTCAATGTCATGTTCTTTCTCTCCTCTACTCCATTCTGATGTGGAGTATATAGAATTGTGTGCTACAACTCTCTACTTGCTTATGAACAAAGATGATCAACATCCTTATTCACATACTCTTCTACATTGTATTTACGAAGCTTCTTAATCCTCTTACCTGTTTGGTTCTCAACTAGATGCTTGAAATCTTTAAGACACTCAAAGACCTCATATTTTAATTTGAGAAAGTAGATCCATGTATATCTCGAAAAATCATCAATGGAAGTAAGAAGATACTTAGCTTTACTGATTAATGGGAGTGGGAAAGGACCTGTAATGTCATTGTGAACCATCTCTAAAAGTGATGATGCCCTCTATGATTTACATGTGTTGAACTTCTCCTCAGGATGTTTGCCTACTATGCAACCTTGGAAAACTCCACCTGTGTACTGAATGTGGGGTAATCCATCTGCCATTCTACCCTTACTAAGATGATCTAAATATTTAAAATTAATATTCCCAAACCTCTCATGCCAGAATATGGACTCTTCATTAGCATGTCTTAGAAAATATACATAATTATATTTATGAGTAAAGTGAGAGAGGGTTTATAATCTGGAATGATGATTAATCTCACCAACAGCAATATTTGATCCATTTGACAAGTCAGAAATAATAACTGAATCCGGAGTGAAATCCACCTTCTTTCCTTAAACTGAATGAGTGATTTGATATATGGAGAGGATATTCACTGAAAGATTTGGAACATGAAGTACATCCTGAAAGCATCCATGGTCTAGATCGACTCTACCCCTACCACACACCTCAATAGGAGAATCATATCCCATGAAGATCGGTGGTCCGAAAAAAGTATCCAATTATGAGAAACATCTATTCGATGAGACCATGTGATGGGTAGCCCCTAAATCAAGCACCTAAGCATAAAGAGAAGATTAAATAACAAGTAATGCATGACCATTACCTGTTTTTTATGATGGCTTTTCCAATGGATTCTTCCTTGCATTATCCATAATACAATCCTTGAGGTGATGTTGTTCAAGTGATTGTGCCATGAGATCTATGGTATTTTTCATGCAAGAAATCTAAGGATGGAACCCCATGTTACCACATGAACACTTGTTATTCTTCTTCTTTCTCTTTGATTCCTTGGAAATCAAACTCTCATCTTTGGACTTCTGTTTACCTTCCTTCTTGTTCTCTTGGTCCTTCTTACCCTTGTTCTTCTGCTTATTCTTCTTTGAAGTTCCTTGAGCTATATGCGCACGGGGCTTGGAAATATTGAGTGCCCCTATTTGGATGAGATTTGTTTGTTCATGGAGAAGTGACTCCATGAACTCATCTAGGGATGACATCTTCCATGTAGACCTCATAGCTAACCCGATAGTAAGAAAAGAAGAAGTGTAGATAGAATACGTTGGTCCTAGTTTGGTTAGAATTGAAAAGATAAAATGTTCATCTTTCTTATCAATTCCACAAGCCCTGACATGAGAAAGAAAGTTTTAAACTTACAGAAATAGGCCTGTAGGTTCTTAAAATATCTTGGATTCAACGCATGTAGATCATTCTCCAGCTGATGACCTCTTAGATTGTCTTGTTTTCCTAGAAAATCCTTCAACTTTGTCCATACATCGCTAGGATTCTTGCATGTATCTACATGAAAGAGGAGATCCAAAGAGATTCTCAAGCACAATATCCCGTAGGCTTCATCCATTCTGTTGAAGTATTTTGATTTCTCTATCGATGAAGTAGGCCCGACTTCAATCCCCATGGTGACCCTATACAAACCCTTGCTTCGAAGTAGAAGCTCTATTTTGGGCTTCCACTCAAAGTAGTTGAAGAGTTTCAAGATCACTGAAGAAGATAGTCGATCCATAGTAATATGTGGACTACCCAATATAATCTATGAACATCAATAAAAGTGAATACTCCCTCACAATAATGGCTCTGATATCATGTAGGATTAAATCACAATCCAAGACCTAATTGTGAGAAATAAATACTACACTAGCTAATTGCAAAAGAGAGAGAGGAGAGAGAAAATTAGAATCAATCTTCACACATAAGAGACTAATAATCCAACTCTAATCACCTTGTATTAATCCTTGATCATGGGTACAATATACCACAAGAGGAGTAATGCACACTAGGTTGGGGTTTCCATGTGCATGCTCAAGTAAAAAAGTAACTTCTCCCACTTGCAACAATTAACTAAAGTCAAAAGTTGCTACTAATAAGGAAAGATAAAAAAATATTAGTGAGAACTCTACACAAAGTCAACATGCATTCCATAATAGAAAAAACTCTCCTAGAATAAGACTAAAGTCTAAGACTGGAACTAAAGTCCTAATTGAGAGAGAATTTCATAAATATGGAAAGTCACTAAAAATAAGTAAGTAAGTGAAATGGGCTAACTCCAATAATAATATGGGTAGTTCTCACTTCCTTAGGAGAATAATATTCTTGCTATCTAGCCATGAACTAGGAATTGTCTCCCAAAATTAAGGAAATATGAATTATCTCCTAAAAAATAGGAATTTTCCTAATGGTGGCTAAAAATAGGATTTTTCCTCATGGTGGATAAAAAATAGGAATTTGCCTAATAGGAATAAGTACAGAAAGATGCACTGAGATGAAAACTGTCAAAATAGGCCAATTGGACTAGATGGGCAGCCACCAATATCCACCTAGATGTTGTGTAGGGATCCAAGACAGCCTTAGAAGTGCAAAACCCATAATTACAAAGAAGTGTCCCTATTACAGAGAAACATGTTGAACTGAAAACTATAAAGATGATATAGCTGGAATTTGGAATAGGTGGGTGGCCACCAATATCCACCTGGATCAGTCCTCCCCCCTTAGGAAGAAATGGTCTCCATTGCGTTGAGTGCCAGGGGAAGAGGGGAAAGCGTTTGTTGAATATGAATCTTGGTGAGTTGCCTGCCTTGCTGGAGAAGTTGTGTTGCTTGGTCTATGGAAGGCTATCGTGAACCTATTGCTTCCAGGGTTGAATCTGTTCCACCAACCCGTTGTCTCTGGGATTGACGGGGCATTGTGTAGGAACCATCGTAGGTGAAGAAAAAATATCTTCTTTCTCTTCTGCAATTTTCTTTTGCTGGATAAAAGGTGTTGAGGCTGCAATGGTTCTAGTGGCCTTCTGCGCATCCTTTGAATAGATTGTGAAGAGGCTAAATTTTACAGTATGAGAGATTACCTTGTGGCACTTTTTTGGTGGAACAATAGTCAAAACTACCTCTGGTATACTGTAGAGTTGACCCCCCTAAGTAATAATGACACTATGGGGTCGAGTCTCATAAACAACATGACATTTCCACATATATGGTTGGACCAAAATAACACCACAGACATAAATAGGGGCAACATCACATACTACCTCATCCTTGAAGGGTTGGATTCCATAAGAGAAGAGACATTGTTGGCTAACACGAAGATCTCATCCTTGGAGAAGCCACCCGATGTTGTATGGCTCTGAATGTGGTGTAGTCGACAACCCTAACTGTTTGATGAACTAAACTGAGATGAGGTTATTCTAGATTCTTCTCTCAACAATGAAATGCAACGGGGTCCCCTTCACCCACATCTTTGAATGGAAGAGGATCTCCCCCTCTTTAGGATATGCTGGTTCTTCTGGTTGAATTGTTGCGGTCGTGACGGTATTAGTGGGTTCTACGTCGATGATATGTTGTTTTTCATTATTTTCTCGATCATATTCTGAATCAGGGTTCAACTCCTTATCTTTGATCTCGGCCACCAATGACTGTTTTGAGCAACATTCATCAGTGTTGTTCCATGGGATTTTGTGGAAGTCACACACTTCCCAGTGTGATTCTTCTCCTTTACCTTACCCTTATTTTCTTGTGTCTTCGACTATTTTTTGGGAGGCTGTTGGTTAGGGTCGTCTTTATCGTGCTTTGGTTGTTTCAAATTTGCAGACCTGAACTCCTATTTTTTCTAGTGCCCAAATTTCTGCTCTATTTTGACAACATATCGATAGGAAGCTCCCAGTGATGAGATGTTTAGGAAATCCATTTCGGTTTGGATGTACCTATGCAAATCCCCACGGTATTTTTGAACCAGATGTCGCTTGGAGTCTTTTATACCCACCTTGTTATGTAAGGTATGTAAATTATTTGTGAACTCCAACACTGTTTGGCCCTTCTCTTGCCGCAGTGTGTTCCATATCATGTACTGGTCTTCATAGTTATCAACAGGGTAATATTGTTCTTTGACCGCATCCACAAAAAATTCCCAAGTGGGCTTGGCCCCATATATTTTAGATTCCTCTGTGGAACTTTTCTCCCATTAATTTTCCCACCAATGTTTGAGATGGGGGAGAGGCTTGATGAGTGCGAAGGTGATCTTTTCCCTATCGGGAAAATTGTGAACAAAGAACTAATATTCTAGCAGATTTAACCATTTTTATAGGGCATCTGCATCTATCTGACCTTCAAATACATAAATATCAAAGTTAAATTGTACCTTTAAGGGAGAAGTTCATCCAAATTGGTTGCTTGATGAAGATGTTCATGTTGCTATCGGAAGGTGTTGAAGGATTTGGTAAAAATTCTCCATCATTTTGTCCCTATCTGTTGTGCAAGAGCTTGCTCAAGCAATAGGTTAATAGAATCTTTTTCTCCGTCGTTTTTCTTTTCTTCCTCCATGGAGGGTTTCTTGGGCATGTGAGATCGATTTTCCTCAAGAGAGACAAGCTCGAGATCCAACTTTCTATACTCTGACCTCGTCGAGGACATGCACTGAAAAACGATCAAGAGCAGAGATATTAAAACGAAATACACATAAATATTTCTAGAAACATAGAAATACAACAATAAATTATTTCTATTAATGAAAGAAATGTGCAGAGATTGTAAAAATACAGAGTGTAAGAATGACTAGAATGGTGACAACTTTATCTCTGAGAAGAGATGTGACGGCTACGCTCATTCGCAAGAATATGATTACAATGAGGCTTTGAAGGAATTTTTACAATAAACATGAATGCCAAAACCCTAGACATCCAAAAGCCTAACCCTAGGAGATGAAGCACCAAAAGTCATGTGGGCCCCGTTGTGGTAAGTTAATACATCAACTTCCCGGGGTCATAACTTTTGCACATGATCTCCGTTTTAGGCGTGTGATAGCCCATTGGAAAGGTATTTTCGAGAAATACACATTATTCCAGCAAGCTCTAACTCTGTCAACAATTTGACTGTGTAAATCCCCAAAAAAATAATTTTAGGGCCTCAAAACAAACCCGAAAGTACATAAAGGTGTACTGAGATGAAAAATTCCAAAATAGGCCAGTTGGACTAGATGGGAGGCCACCAATATCAACCTAGATGTTTTGTAGGGATTCAACATAGCCTCAAAATTTCAGAACCCATAATTACAAAGAAGTGTCCCTATTACAGAGAAACGCGTTGAACTGAACACTGTCAATATGAGCCAGCTGGAATTTGGAAAAGATGGGTAGCCACCAATATCCACCTGGATCAGGAGCTCTATTTGTGGATAAATCTTCCTGACCAACCATGTGTGATCCTGAGATATACCTTCCATTAGTTAGAATATTTTTGAAGGAGCTCGGTCTGATACCAATTGTTGAGCACACACTTATTTTAATTCAATCACCACAATAAAAGAATCACACATAAGATCTATCAACTACAAAACATGAAACACAATATTTACATGGAAACCCTTTCAGAAGAAAACCACAAAAACTTCTCTTTATAACTCTTCATAGGCACCAACCTACTAGAGACACCAATCCCCACTAATACAAATCCTTATGGGAACCAACATAATTTTATGAATCTCTGTAGACACCAACCTACTGGAGACACCAATTGGAGGAGATCCGGTGGCACTATATATTTAATATATATTGATTATTTATTATTCAAGTCCTTCTTACAACAATGAATGACTTTCCTTATATAGAGTTTTTAGTGAAGAGACACACCATTCACAATGATCAATTACATATATTAATTATTATTGATAATTTAGTTATACAACAAGTCATCCCTCCTGCAAATTCTTCGTCCTCAAAGCATTGCTATTTTGATGGCTAGATTTTTTGGATTTTTGGATTCTTCATTAGAATCTTCTGAATCTTTGTCATTGTCATTATTTCTCTCTATTTCACACATAAATAATTGTTTTCCCTTGCATTTGTGGCATGACCTCCAGTTAGGTGCATGAAATCTAAAAAAATGATTTTTTTCATCTTCTATGTTAGGTGGTGGAGTCCATTTGTAAGTCAGAGTAAACCTTGAGATTGGTTCTTCAAATTGAGACTAAGGAAGTTGCTGAAAGAAAAACATTTTTTCTTCTACCACCATGGATTTTAATCACAATTGCTCCACATCCTTGATATCTATTAGTTTAATTTATTTTCTTATGTATTCATTCAATCTCGTATGGAAATTAGTAGGTGTTGATCATCTAATAAATCAATCACATGAGTAGCTAACACATGTAACTCATTAAAGAATTCATCCACCGTGTCTGCCTATTGTAATCAAGTGATTTTGGAAAAGACTTCATTTTCCTTGATGTTCTGAAATCTCCTAAAACAATGCTTCCTAAATGTCTCCCATTGATCTAGGTGGATATCATTGGCTACCCACCTATTCCACTAGCTTGAAATACAATTTTCCACCTTGGTAGTTTTTCTACAGTTTTTCGGGTCCCAAAATTCCAAGGCCATTTTGAGGCCCTAAACAATGTTTTTTTTTGCATTTTGGGGCCCAAAGTAAAAATTATGTTGGGCCCAATCAGAATGTGTTCTTCTCGGATACACCTTTACAACAAGCTAATGTGCACCCCAAACGAATATCGTATGCAAAAGTTACGCCC
The DNA here is from genome assembly GCA_032191745.1 of Picea mariana. NCBI lineage: Eukaryota > Viridiplantae > Streptophyta > Pinopsida > Pinales > Pinaceae > Picea > Picea mariana. The sequence continues at coordinate 7,980 of JASDQU010098075.1, read as the reverse complement.
TCAGGAAGTTGACGTATCAACTACCCCCATCGGGGCCCACAAACCTTTTGGCGTTTCATCTTCGAGGGTTAGGGTTTTGGATTTTCTTTATGTTAAAAAGTCTTTTGGAGTCTCATTGTAAACATTATCTTCTTTCGAATGAGCGTATCCATAGTATCTCTTCTCAGAGATAAGATGCCACCATTCTCGCGAGTTCATTAACTCTGTATTTTAATAATTTTTGTACATTCCTTTCATTAATAAAAAATGTGCATTAGTGTATCTTTGTGTTTCTTGCAATATATCTATATATTTCCTTGTTATAGTTCTTTCTTCATTTCATTCTCAAAATAATCTGGATCAGTGGTATTAGAGTAGGATGCTTCTTGTCGTTTCTTAGTGCATGTCCGCGACGAGGTCAGGGTATAGAGAGTTGGGTCTCGAGATAATTTCTCTTGAGGAAAACCATCCCAAGAAACCTACCATGGAAAAATAAAATAGAGATGATGGAGCAAGACATCCTATCAATCTATAGCTCGAGGAGACCCTCATGTCATAGAGGGATGAAATGATGGATACTTTTCCCAAATCCTTAAAAAACTGTCGACAATAGCATACGTGTCTTCATCAAGTAGTCACTTTGGAAGTGCTGACCCTTTCAAGGTACAAATTAATTTTGATATCCTCGTGTTTGAAGGTCATATAGATGTAGATGCTTTGGAAAAGTGGTTAAACTACTAGAAGGTTATTTCTCTGTCCACAATTTTTCTGACAGGGAAAATATCACCTTTGCGTTCCTTAAGGTTCTCCCCCATGTCAAACATTGGTGAGAAACTTACTATGATAAAAATTTCACAGAGGAGTATGGAATGTTTGAGGCTGAACCCACTTGGGATTTTTTATGGATGTGGTTAAGGAATAGTATTATCCCATTGGGAACTATGATGTTCAGTACATGAGATGGACCACACTGTGTCAAGAGAGAATCCAAAAAATGTTGGAGTTCACAAATATATTCCATACCTTTCACACTAAGCTAGGTATCAAAGAATCTAAGTGACATATGGTTCTGAAATACAACGAGGCTCTACATCGGCACATCCAAACCAAAATGGATTTTTTGGACATCTCATCACTGGGAACCACTTATCGATATCCTGTCAAAATCGAGCATAATTTTAAGCATCAGAACAAGTAGTATTTCGGGTAGGAAAATCCGCAACAACCAAAGTATGGTAAAGGAAGCCCCAACTCACAAAATAGTCAACCTCAAGACAACTAGTCCAAGATATAGGAAAATAAGGGTACTGGGAAGACAAAGAAGGACATTGGAAAATGGTGTTAATTCCACAAAATCACTTGGCACAACACTAATGAATGTCGCTCAAAACATTCATTGGTGGCCGAGCTCAAAGAAAAAGAGACAAACCCCGACTCAGACTTTGATTCGAAAAATAATAAAAGGACACAAATCATTGATGCAAAACCCATTGCTACTTTCATGACCACGACAATCCAACAGGAAGAACCATAGGATCCTGAGGAGGGGGAGCACCTATTCCATTCAAATATGTGGGTGAAGGGGATCCTACTGCATTTCATTGTTGATAGAGGAAGCCAAAATAACCTCATCTCAATAGAGGTCATCAAGCAACTGGATTTTCCGACAACACCACACCCCCAACCATACAATATCGAGTGGATTTTCTAGGGTTAGGGTCTCCACGTCAGCCATCAGTGTCACCTATCCTACACCATCAAGCCCTTCAAGGATGATGTACTATGTGATGTTTCCCCACTAGAAGTATGCGATTTTATGTTAGTCTATCCATATATGTGGAAGTGTCATATTGTTTATGAGTCTCAACCCCATAGTGTTATTGTTTCTCTAGGGGGTCATCTCTACAGGGTACCAGAGGTATTTTTGACTATTGTCCCGCCAAAATAGAGCCACAAAGTAGTCTCTCATACGAAAAAGTTTAGCTTCTTTGTGATCCAGTTAGAAGGAAAACATAAGGACACTACAACCATTGTAGCCTCAGCCCAAGACAATTCTATCCAACAGAAGAAGATAGACAATATTTTAGAAGTATGTAAAGATGTTCTTACTTTACATACGAGGGCGCCTCCACATTGCCCAATTAAGAAAAGTTATAATAGAGGCCTTCATACTCTTCATGTTGCATATTCACCAACATATTCCTCCCACACTCAGGCATATCATGAAACTAGATTTTGGTTGAACGGATCCAACCCCTCCAACAACAGGTGCATGACATCCTTCAACAAGCTAAGAAGGACAACTTCTTCAACAAGGTAAGTAGTTCACCAAGGTTCAAATTCAAAAAAATATTCCCCGAGAACTTGACACAAGAGATACCATTTATTCCTAAGGGAGGAGGAATGATCTAGGTGTATATCAGTGGCCACCCATGTATTCCACTGGATCGAAATACAATTTTCCACCTTGGAAGTTTTTCTACAGTTTTTGGGTCCCAAACTTCTAGGGTCATTTTGAGGCTCTAAATGACATTTTTTTGAAGTTTGGGGGGCCAAGAAAAATCCTATCTTGGGCTAGGTCAGAATGTGTTCTTCTAGAATATACCTTTCGAGCGAGCTATCATGCACCCCAAATGGAGATCGTATGCAAAAGTTACGCCCTCGCGAAGTTGACATGCCAACTACCCCCATCAAGGACTAGAAACCTTTTGGCATTTCATCTTCTGGGGTTATGGTTTTGTATTTTCTTTATGTTAAAAAGGAATTTGGAGCCTCATTGTAAACATCATATTCTTTCAAATGAGTGTAGTCATCACATCTCTTCTCAGAGATAAGCTACCACCATTCTCGCGAGCTCATTCACTCTGTATTTTTATAGTTTTTGTACATTCCTTTCATTAATAAAAATTGTGCATTATTTTATCTTCGTGTTTCTTGCAATATATCTGTATATTTCCTTTTTATATTTCCTCCTTCATTTCATTCTCACAATAATCTGAATCATCCATTCCCTTGATTAGGCTTTTGAGTTCCACCATAAGAACCAATCGCTTGCTATCTTATCTAAGTGCACTAATGCAAAGTTAATTTTCTCCTCATCGTCACACATATTGTGTAACTCAAAATAGCATTCAAGTCAATTAATCCACATTTTTATTTCCCTGTCATCTTCTCCATCAAATATCAGTACATCAAATCCTAGCTTGTGTGTAAATCCATTAAAGGATCCAAAATTGGATGAATGTTTGGGGGGCGAAAAAAAGGAGCAGTGAGAGTGGAAACTATGGCTATTTAATTCCTTATTCCAATTTTCCAATAATGAAACATGGGCCTTGGGATCATTGTGGTTTTCACCACATGCATTTAATCCTTGTTCGACATCACCAAGTCTTTTGGAGAAATTATCCATCTCATTGATTTTTTTTGTAAATTTTATCTATACCGCTGAGTTTGTTAGAGATCTCATCCATTGAGGATTTTAATTCTTTTATATCTACACCACCGAGTTTGTTGGATATCTTTTCCACAAATGTTTTTAATTCATTTAGCTCTTTATTGGGTGATGTATTGCTTGTGTTGGATGACGTGTTGCCTATGGCACATGAGGCCTTCCTTGAAGTTTCTGAATTTCTCAGGGTTCCCTTTAATAGATTTTTAATGCTACGCCTTCAAGGTTAAATGTATTTAAATATTTTAAAGAATATATATTAAAATATATTAGTTGAGTTGAGTGGTGGGCTTCCTCTCTTGGCTTTGGTTTCACTTTCTTGGGTTTCTTTAGTGTCTCATAATGCTAAAAGTTTTATTCAACATCTATGCTTTTTTTGTGACTGGAAAAATCAACAACTAGTCAGGTAGGTACTCACATAACACAAGATCGTGTTATCCGACTGCTACCACTATAACCTCCAGGTGTTCCCACAATGCCCCATACACAACACACATGGTAAGCTAGGGTTTCGAACCGGTGACTTCACATAACAGAGTGCCTTAACAACACACTCCATCATCGTCTGTCATACACCTAGAGGAAACTTTTTTTTTTTAACTTGTATTTTAGTCTTCCTTATTCACACATTATTCACTTTTATGTGAATATTTATAAAACTTGTCCTCCGGGTAAAGAAAGATTAATTTTACTTTTTTCCTTTTCATGTTATTAACTTTTACGTGAATACTTATAAATATTATCCTCCATGTAAAGAAATATTACTTTTACCTTTTTCCTTTTCAATTTTTTACGTGAATACTTATAAATCATATCCTCCACGTAAAGAAGGATTTGTATTTTCTTTTTCATTTTTAATCGTCCATGCAAATATTTATTCACTTAGAGAGAGGACGTATGGTGGAATTGAGTGCATTTTTTTTAAACCACCAATATACCAATATCTTATCTCTAATACCAATTGGAGGAGATCCAATGGGACTAGATATATAAAATATATATTTATTGTATATTGTTCTAGTCCATCTTACAACAATGAATGATCGACCTTATATAAATCCTCTAGTGAAGAGAGACACCCTTCAAAATGGTTAATTAAAAATATTAATGATCACATATATTAATTATTAATGAGAATTTATTTATACTACACCAATCCCCACAACTAAGCATTGACTTAGAAAGAGACACAAATCTCTTCATTTGACCAAAACCAACCCTCAATTCTTGCTTTCTTGAATATGACTTCTTCAAACAATCATTCATATTTCCTTGGCCATTTTGCTCACACCCTCTTCACATATCCTTCTTTCTTCTTGAGAGGATCCCCTTTATATAGGATGATATTTATTTTCCTCCCACACATATTTCCCTCCAATTCCTTTGGAATTTATATCTATTGGAGACCATTCATGGAGAGTTGTGTCTATTTGAGAAGACACATTGACCATTATCTCCTCAAATCAAGGAATGGGTGAGCTTCCTCCTAGAAAATATGAATTTACCTAAGATAAAAGTGGAATTACCAATAAGCCAATTGTTTTGGAAACCCATGGTATTTCCCATGGTATTACATATAGGAGAGAGCTAACAATGCATGTACCCAACATAATCAACATCATCATGCCAAGTCATGAACATGCATTGTTTCCTTTGAAATCAATGAAAGTATTGCTAGAAACCTTATTGCTCACTAATGTCATCTATATCACACCATTGGAACTTATCCTCACACATTCTTCACACATCCTTCTTTCTTCTTGAGAGGCTCCCTTTATATAGGATGATTTTCCTTTTTGGCCCACATATATTTCCCTCCAATTCCTTTTGAATTTATATATATTAGAGACAATTCATGGATAGTTGTGTCTATTTGAGAAGACAAGTTGACCATTATCTCTTAGAATCAAGGAATGAGTGTGCTTCCTCCTAGAAAATAAGAATGAGCCAGTTGTTTTGGAATGATCCAAATTTGGGGGTGGAACGAACTGATTAATAGAATGAATACAATAAACACAGAGAAATGAAGAACAACACATATATCCAGTGAACAATATCTTCTATTGAATAAATGAAATAGGCTGAAACTGTAAAACTGCATAACTGAAACACTTGCTCTAATGGTGGTAGCTATATCTGAGAAGAGATGTGGCTACTATGCGCATATGTCTGAGAAGAATGATTAAAATGAGTCTCCAGAAGCCTTTTTGATATTACTCATGAATTCCAAAACCCTAGACATCCAAAAACCTAACCTAAGAGATGAAACACCAAAAGTTATGTGGGCCCCTACGGGTAAGTTGGTACCTCAACTTCACGAGGTCGTAACTTTTTCATATGACCTCCGTTTTAGGCGTATGATAGCCCGTTGGAAAGTTCATTCAGATAAATACACATTTCATTGTCAAAATTTGACTTCATCTACAATTTGATTGTGGTGAGACAAAAGAAAAATGTTTAGGGACCCAAAACGCCCCTAGAAGTACAAAAAGATGTGCTAACATGAAAAAATACAAAATAATTCAGTTGGATTAGGTGGGAGGCCGCCAATATCCACCTAGAAGATGTGTAGGGCTTCAAACAACCCCGAAAGTGTAGAACCCACAATTACAAAGAAGTACAAAAGAACGTGTTGAACTAAAAACTGTCAAGAGGAGCTAGTTGGAATAGGTGAGTGACCACCAATATCCACCTCGATCATGGAAACCCGTGGTATTTTCCCATGGTATTACATGTAGAAGAGAGATAATTATGCATGTACCCAACATAATCAACATCATCATTCCAAGTCATGAACATGCGGGTTAACCCTCTCTACATATGTTTATTAAAATAACAAATATATGTTGATTCAATCCAACACTTGCTTAACTCTTGTATATCACAACCTTTATATTTATCATCGCCTATATATTGTTTCCTTTGAAATCAATAACAATATTGCTAAAAACCTTATTGCTCACTAATGTCATCTATAGCACACTGTTATAACTTAGAAGAAAAATAATTAAAGCATAATGGTTGTTAGGGTGGGTTAGACAATCTATCCCTCGCATCCAAAAAATGAAGTTCTTGTAATCACATAAGTATTTGGTGGGTACCTTGGTACCACTTCGAATATTATTTGGTTGTTAATTGTTAAATGAATAAAGTAATTGGTTGAAACTCTTTATTTGGATAATTGAGAAACCTTTTTTTTGTAAATTTTCAGACCCCAACCCAATTTCAGTCTCATTGATTTTTCAGCCAATGTTTAGTGCCCAAACCCAATTTTATATCAACAAATAAAAATTAGCATAAAATTAACTTAAGAACTGAAACATGAGGATTCTGAACATCGTTTATAATGCAGAAATAAAATATCAGTAGCATATAAAACTTAGAAAATTAATGACACATAAATTTTTGGTCTAACATTGACCCTGGAAAAACCCACAAGGGGAAAACCAGTGAGAGAGGGATTTTTATTATTTATGGGCTTCTGAGAAATTATTTTACAGCATTTTCATCTTCATAAATTTACAAACTTATCTGGACATTCCTGAAACTTTGCTCCTCGATTTCTAAACCAGAAATCTGTACCACTGTACGGATGTCACAACATTAAATGTTGTATGGAATATCCTCATAATGCGTGCCAAATTTTTGCTGCAAAAATAAAAAAATATCCATCAATGCAATACCTTGAAAACTGTGTCGAATGCATAGAAAAACATGCCCATAATTTACTGTGGTATGGCCCTCGATTTCCGTGCAGGTTCTTCCAGACTGTACAGACTTTTCTCATCCAAAAAAATGTGCCCAACAACCTCCTTGATTTCTGTGCCTGAAAATGATGTACAATAGCCTTGGAAAGCATTCCAATACTCCCAAAACATTGTGTTGCTCTTCTCCTCGAAATTTGTGCACATTAATGGCTGTACGACCCTTCAAATCCGTACTATACGAACTGTTCTTTATTGCTGTTTACTGCCTCGTAATTCATGCCTGTTTTTATGCCTTGGGATGTGTGCTCTCCTCCTGCAAATGATGTCTCTCTTCTCAAAGCTCAACCTCTCTCTTCTCTTTTTGCTCTCTCAACAAAAATGCATGAACAAACCAAGAATGGGTGAGCCCCTCTACCCTAATCGACCTCATGAGGTAGGTGAGGAGTTTTCTAATCCAATGGCTGAGATTAGATTAGATGTGTGGCTAAGATTTGATGTCTCTTCACTCACCCTCACTAAAGTCATAAATTCACCTTTTAATTTGCATCTCACAAATTAAATGACTAGGGCCCACATTAGTCACTTTCTCACCCCTTAGGCGCCTAGGAAAACACTCCCTCATACCGAGGAAAGTGTTACTCACCAGTCCAAGCTTGTCCCTGAAAAATACAAACTTGCCTATGCCCAATGCCTTGTTGAGTATGTCTGCAACCTGCTCTTCTGTAGATATGTACTGTAGCTCCACAACTCCTCTCTGAACATAGTCACAGATGAAGTGATAACGAATCTCGATATGCTTAGACTGGTCATGAAAAAATGGATTCTCCGAGAGTTTAATGCAACTCT
>JASDQU010098074.1:21469-32014 GCA_032191745.1 Picea mariana | reverse complement strand
CTCAAGGATAGCACACCAATAAGAGCTAATCAGATAGTCCAAACCTTAGCCAAGAGATAGTCCAAGCGTAACTGCTAGCTGCAGCAGTTGCAACGACAACTCTCCTCCAAACCTGCGCAGAAATTGGGCAACTACAGTGCGCACAAGTGCTGCTCTGCAATTCTGAGACTGCCTGCCAGAATGAGAACTGGCCTCCTGTATTTATACTAATTCTGGCTAACTGCCTGGGCCGACTTCTCATTCTGGGTATCTGTCTGTTCAGTATATATTATTATTTCTGGCCGACTTCTTCTCTTGGAGGTTAATAACCTAATATAAGTTATCTTCTTGAGCCGACAAGTCTTCTAGGGTTATTAGCCAACTCATTAGGGTTTCTTCTTGCTTCCCGGAGTATTCTATCCTTGTTAGGTAAATACCTCTCGCAACTACCATAATATCAACAGTCCATCCACTGTTAGATGAAATGAAGATGCAGTTCCACATGTTTGGTATGATCATGAGACACATGGTTATTTGCTAATTTAAGTACAACATGATTGTCATAGTGGAGTGTTATGGATACTACATAGTGGTGTGAATTGCAAATGAACAATTCTTCTCTTCAATGAATTGCTTCGTTGTTATCACTTGAACTAATATCCTTGCGAAAAGTCCCAACACATGTGCTAACTGGAGCAACAAAATGGGAAGTGCACCACTGCCACCTCAATACACTTTCTCTTGCCAACTACTAGAAGCCAATGGGGGTATCCCAATTAATGAAACTAAACCTCTTCAAGTGAGTTAAAACCATGCAAGCATATGATTTAATCTAATGAATCCACAATATAAGTAACAAGAGCAACACAAGGATTCCAATAAGTAATTAAAATGCTTTAAGGATACACAACTAGAAACAATAGTATGAACCACAATTATATCCACATGAAAGAAAAGGTTATGAGTTAGTGGATGTGTGTGCCAAATGTTATGTGTGAGATAAACAATATTAGCAATTTCATGTGTATTTAACTTTATCACTCAACAAATAACACTTCCAAAATGCTAGAATTGCGTTAAGCTACTTTAGGGCACAAAGAGTGAAGGCACTTGGCTTAAATCAAAGGTGCAATTTGTGTTTGTGTTTACCACATGATTATATGGTAAGAGAGGACAAATTTAGGGCTACACTTCAACTTCTAAATCTGTTTTATGAATAAAAACGCAAAAAAATTAGATTTAGATCATGAAAACACCATCCAAGAGATAGATTAAGCATGAGAGAGAAAGATGTCTTGGATGTTTCCACTTGGGAAAGAGATATTCTATACAATAACATCGAAACACGTGTTAAAAACAAGTTTTAAAGATGTATAATCATTAGCTAAGAAAGAACTTGTAAAATAGATGAATGGTGAATCCCCCTAGGGTTTCACAAGTTAACACTTGAAATTCACCAAATAAACCTCCAAGTAAATGATAAACAATTATTAACACATTAAAGATCAAATTCACCACTATATATGTAAGATAAACTTGGATACATAATCTAGAAATGAAGTAGAGGCTAGCTATGAGTAAGAATACAATTTGAAGCACCAAACCCTAGCCTTGGGTTTCACCAAATCTGATTTTATTTGCTACAATTTAATTTCTAGATTATATAAATGCCTTAAATTAGTCCACAAAATGGTAGTCAAGGCCTTGAAGCTCCTTAATATAGGGTCGTTTTTCCTTCTTAGGGTTAGAGATCAATAATGAAGCATAAATACTAGGATAAAATTGTTGAGGAAATAAAATAAACTGTAAACTTTACACTAGACAATGAAAGAAATATAAATTAATATTTTTCTTTGATTTTTCACTGTTAGATTTCCTTCTAAACAATTAAAAATAAAATAATTTTGATTTTTGTGGTTTTTTTTTGGGGTGTTGGATATATGAAAAGTGCCTTTTTTAATCCAATTAGGGCTTATGGGGTCAATAAGTATGTCCCTCTAATAATTAGTCATTACTATATTAAAGATTAAGATAAGAGATTGAAACCTTAGGGTAAATCAATCCCTTATCTCATCAAGACAAGGTATGAAGACCAAGTCCCTACAAGAAGGGTTTCCTTAAATGAAAGAACCTTCACCAACAAGATCAATTGTGGCTTGAATAAAACACCTAAAACCCTTGTCAAGGACCCAAATGAAAGACAAGACAAGAGATTGAGCACTTACCAAGCCGAGCAAAGAAAGATGGAAGAGAATAAACCCTAGATGTCCTCCTTCCAGGTAGTTAATTAATTCCTCAAATGGATCGATCTTGCTAGCTCGTAGAAGCCTTGAAACATTCACACTTATCTTTGATCCACCAAGAATATAACCAAGAAAAAGAGAGCTCCAAGAATTGACACCAAAACCTTAATATGTGGATCTTCTATTAATTGTATTCTCAAAATGATATCCAACAATTCACAACACTTTGGAATGAGAGGAGAGCTTCTATTTATAGAGGAGGCTTCTACATCCTTCTCATTCTTTATTATTTATTTTCCACTAAAATTAGCCTAGGAGAATCACAAAAGAAGACTGGTCATCCACACAAAGAAGGAAACTAAGTCAAAACAAGTAAAATATGCAACCGTCCGTTAAAGGAGGGGACAATTTGCTTAATTAGGCTGACATTCTATTGAATATGTGTAGTCCAAGCCTCAAAACATGTTGTAGAAGCCTTCCAAGTGAAGAAAGTTCAAACGTCTAGCTTCTTTATGTGGAATGGCCTTATGAAATTGTTAATGATTGCAACGTCATGAGACATTCTCTAGGTCGTTCTCCTCTGGACTGAGTTGAGACAATATGTGAGAAATCCCATGTGATAGGTGTGTCATACTCCTCTGGACTGAGTTGAGATGACGTGTGTGATCTCTTGTCGTGCTCCTCTAGACTGAGTTGAGATGACTTGAGATGGTCTCCTGTCAGAATCCTATGGACTTAGTTGAGTCGACTTGAGATGGATCTTCAGATGGTACTCCTATGGACTTAGTTGAGTTGATCTGTTGAGAGTGACGTCCCCGTGGCTGAGCATAGGTGAACATATCCCTAGTGGCTGAGCACTAGATGATGTTAGAGATCCTTGCTATATTTCCTAAGAGTAAGATTTATTATGTAACCCTAATTTTGTATTGTGAAGGGTACAAATCGGCCCCACAATGTAAAGATAATTAATATTGTGTAAAGATTAATTATATTATTGAGTTATAGAAGTCAACCCTATTGTGCCAATAGACACATCCATTTGATGTGCTAGGTCATGTATAAATAAGAGTTGATCCCCATTGTGGATCACTCACTCTTCATTGTCTCATTGTCTCAACGCCTACTTGTAGGGCTAAAGTGCACACTTCTCTTAGGCACTATCTTTCTTGGTCATAGAAGCACCCTCTTGTGTGCTCTAGGGTTTGTGGTGTGTGTGGTATCTTTTCTTGACTCTATAGCAAAGGATTGTTGGATTTTTTCCCTTGATTGAGAAGGGTTTTTCCAGGATAACTTCTTGTGTTCTTGTGCATTGTTATTCTTCTTGTGATCTTGGTTACTTCAATTAGTGTAGATACATTATTTATGGTTCAAGTTCATCCTAAATTGAAAAGAAACTACATGTGCTTGAGCTAAGCACTAAAATTCAAAATGGTATTAGAGTAGAGTTCTTGAAGAGCCATTGCACAAGCTATTTCAAGCTAGCCGTCACCTTTTTGCTGCAACTGAAAAAACGGCCCCTTCCATTTTCCTTGTCAAGCTAGTTTTAGCACCTTCCCCTTGAATGTTGGGCCTAAATTTTTCACAGGCAGGTATGACCTAGTCCAGCGCACCACTTGCAACTCTCAGATAAAAAATCGAAGAAGTTTTGATTTTCGGCCCTAGGGTTTCTAGGGTTTCTGTAGAATTTCAGTTTTAGGGTTTCTGCAAGATGTTGAAGTATTTTGGTAGCTTGCTGAGGTTATTTTGACTCTGTAGGGATTCTTGTTGGTAGTCATAAGTCCAACAAACTTCCTCTTGAAGAAACACTAGGGTTTCTAAGCCTAGCCGTTAGGGTTTGTGAAGAATCTACAAGCCATGATGAACAAAACTTTGGTGGAAGATAGGCTTGATGGATCAAGCAACTTCAAATCCTGGAAATCAAGATTACAAATCAATCTAGAAGAGAGTGACCTACTAATATTGATAGAAAAGACTCTACCAGCAACAACAATCGATGAAGAGAAGGATGAATGGAAGGAAAACGATGTCAACGCAAGGAAGATAATCATTTATTTAGTAAGAGATCATTTACTACGTCACATATCTACCATGAAGACAACTTATGAAATGTATGATGCATTAAAGAAGATGTTTGAGAGCAACAACAAAAACAGAGCTCTCACATTGAAACACCAACTTCAAAATATCAAGATGATGAAAGCTGACACCAATTCTACCTTCTTCATGAAGATTTCAGAGATCAGAGATTAGTAGGGTGCCATTGGAGAAACCATAACAGACAAAGAGCTTGTCATGATTACTCTAAATGCTCTTCCAAGACATTGGGAACCATTCCTTCAAAGTACCAGTGGAAGAGGGGATTTACTTGAGTTTGATCGTCTATGGACAGATTGCACTCAGGAGGAAACTAGACTTATAGCCAGAGGAGTGCAAGAGTCCCATCATGATGACAATCAAGCCCTTGCTTCTCATGCAAAGAGAGGGAAAATAAATAGAAGAAGTTTCAAAAAAGCATTCAAAGACAAGAAAACTTTAGCAGCTTCAGGTCATGAACATAGAAAAGACATTTCAAAGATTCAATGTTTCAGATGTGACAAGTATGGACACATTGCAAGAGATTTTCCTACCAGGAAGAAAGGAAGACAACATGCATCCACTACTGATGTTGATTCAGAACCACATCAGAGAGATGAAGACATAAAAGATGAAGCATTCTTATGCATATCAACACTCTTAGGTACAATTCATATTGATAGTGATATTTGGTTGATCGACAGTGGTGCTTCCAGACACATGACTGGATATAGAGATCATCTCACCGATCTTGTAGAGAAAGAGTTTTGTCTTTATGTTGTACTTGGTGATAATGCCAGATATACTGTGAAAAGAGTTGGATCTTGCACTTTCCAACTAGATTCTGACATACCACTACAATTAAGTGAGGTACTATATGTACTTGGGATGAAAAGGAACCTTGTATCTGTTTCTTCCTTAGAGGATAAAGGATACAAGGTTACTTTCTTTGAAGGAAAATTTCTTGCATGGCACAAGAACTCACACATGGATTCTTCTCAGGTGATTGGTGTTTGAGAAAACAATTTGTATAGATTGACTGTTCGACCAGTCTAGGCCTTGTTACATGATATTATCAACTTGAGCGAGCTATGGCATAGGAGACTTGCTCATTTACATTATAGATCCATTCCCGCTCTGGGGAAGATGGTGATAGGCATTCCAGAGATACATATTGAGCATGAAGGTGTTTGCAGAGGTTGTGCTCTTGGCAAGAATGTCAAGGGGTCCTTTTCGAGCAGTGACAATAGATCCAAGGGGTTCTTGGACTTGATACATACAGATGTTTGTGGACCGATGAATGTTGCTTCCTTGAGTGGATATTTGTATTATGTGCTCTTCATCGATGATCACTCTCGAAAGACATGGATTTACTTCTTGAAGACCAAGGATGGAGTCCTTGCAAGATTTCAAGAGTTTAAAGCTCAGGTTGAGAACCTGACCGGGAGGAAGATCAAGGTGTTGATATCAGATAATGGAGGAGAGTACACCTCCAGGGATTTCAATGATTTCTGTATTGAGGTAGGGATCAAGACGGAGTACGTCGTTCCTTATAAACCTCAACATAATGGGGTTGTAGAGAGGAAGAACATATCCATTGCCGAGGCAACAAAAGCGATGATACATGATCAAAATCTACCTATGATTTTGTTGGCAGAGGCATCCATGAGAACTGTGTATGTGCATAACAGGATTCCTCATAATATTATGAAGAACATGACTCTCGAAGAAGATTTCACCGGAGTGAAGCCTGAGGTTGGACACTTCAAGATATTTAGGTGTCCAATATACATTCATGTACCCAAGGAAAAGAGGAGCAAGCTAGACCCTTCAGGGAGAAAGGGTACATTTGTGGGGTACAACGAATCTTCAAAGGCATATCAGATCTACATCCATGGTCAGAGACAAATCAAAGTTAGTAGAGATGTCACCTTTGAGGAAGAGATAATCTTTCGAAGATCCATAGAATCTCAGATGGAGATTGACCACGAGAAAATACCTTCTCCCCCTTCAATAGTTCAGAGGGAGACAATTACTGATCCAGTTGATCCTGTAGCTCCAATTGATGCTCCCAGATACATTGTAATAGGCCAGAAGAGGCCTGCATGGGCTCGATAGAATCTACAAGAGGAAGAGGGACATGCAAATCCTCGTGGTACATTTCGAGAGAGAAAGAGGCCACAAATATTTTCGAGTTATGTTTCAGCCATGATCCACATCATTGATACTGATCCTTCTTTTCATGGAGAAGCAACAAGTCAAAAGGTTTAGCAAGATCCAATGACCGAAGAGTATCAGTCCATCATGAAGAATGATGTGTGGGATATTGTTCTGATACTGAAAGGGAATTCTATAGTGACTTCCAAGTGGATCTATAAGATCAAACATGTAGTTGATGGAAGTGTCGAGAAGTACAAAGCGAGATTTGTGGCTAGAGGATTCTCTCAGGCGGAGGGAATATATTATGAGGAGACATTTTCTCTTGTTTCCCAATACACTTCCATCCATATGATTATTTCCCTTTCCGCATCCATGGGTTGGAGACTAAATCAGATGGATGTGAAGACAACTTTTCTCAATGGAGAGATTGAGGAGGAAGTTTACATCGAGAAACCAGATGGATTCGTGATACACGAGAAGGAGTCTCATGGATGCATGTTGAAGAACGCCCTGTATGGACTAACACAGACACCTCGAGCATGGTGTGAGAAGATTGATGGATACTTGATGAGTTTGGGCTTCAACAAGAGTGTTGTTGATCCAAACCTATAATACAAAATTGTTGGTGATGAGTGCCTGATTTTGGTCATATAGGTTGATGACTTATTCCTCACCGGTTCATAAAGCCTTATTGTTGAATGCAAGTGTGCATTGGCTTTTGAATTCGAGATGAAGGACCTTGGTATGATGCACTACTTCTTGGGACTAGAAGTGTGGAAAAGGACTGATGATTTTTTCCCGAGTAAAGGAAAATACACAATTGAGATATTGAAGAAATTCAGGATGACAGACTGCAAGTCCATGTCTACACTGATGGTGATGAATCTGAAGAAACTGAGAGAGACTTCTTCCAATTCAGGCGAGATTGATCCACATCTTTACAAACAGTTGATTGGATCATTGATGTATCTGGTTAACACCAGACCTGATATATGTTATGCAGTGAGTGTACTCAGTCAGTTTATGAGTTAGCTGAGACAAACACACTGGATAGAAACGAACCATGTGTTGAGATATTTATGAGACATAATTGGTTATGGCCTGAGATATTCCTCTAGTGTAGACATGAGATTGCAGGGATATGCCGATGCATATTGGGTAGGGAACACAGTGGACCCGAAGAGCACCTTCGGATGTCGTTTTACTTTGGGATCTGCCATGGTTTCCTGATGCAGCAGGAAACAAACTTATGTGGCTTTGAGTACCGCAGAAGCAGAGTACATTGCATTATGTGTGGCAGTCTGCGAAGCAGTGTGGCTTCGCAAGCTCCTTGCATACTTATTTGGACATGAAATAGATTCCACCTTTATCCACTGTGATAACCGGAGCTGTGAGAAGCTCTCAAAGAATTATGTGTTTCACGATAAATCAAAACACATCGAGATCAAATACCATTACATTAGAGATATGGTGCATAGGAAAGAAGTACATGTGCAATACCTTTCTACACATGAGCAGGTTGTGGATGTCTTCACCAAACCACTTGCCAGGACAAAGTTTGAGTACTTTTGTGAGAGACTTGGCTTGGTGGAGAATGCCTCCCTAGCTGAGAGGGAGTGTTGATGATTGCAGCTTCATGAGACATTCTCCAGCTCGTTCTTCTCTAGATTGAGTTGAGATGATCTGTGAGAAAGCCCATGTGATGGGTGTGTCATACTCCTATGGACTAAGTTGAGATGACGTGTATGGTCTCTTGTCGTGCTCCTCTGGATTGAGTTGAGATGACTTGAGATGGTCTCATGCCCGACTTTTATGGACTTAGTTGAGTCGACTTGAGATGGCTCTCCATATGGTACTCCTATGGACTTAGTTGAGTTGATCCGTTGAGAGTGATGTCCCTATGGCTGAGCACAAGTGGATGTGTCCCTAGTGGTTGAGCACTAGAGGATGTGAGAGATCCTTGCTATATTTTCTAAGAGTAGATTTATTGTGTAACCCTAATTTTGTATTGTGAAGGGTACAAGTCGACCCCAACATGTAAAGATAATTAATATTGTGTAAAGATTAATTATGTTATTGAGTTATAGAAGTGGGCCCTATTGTGACAATAGACACATCCATTTGATGTGCCAGGTCATGTATAAATAAGAGTTGATCCTCATTGTGGATCACTCACTCTTCATTGTCTCATTCTCTCAATGCCTACTTGTAGGGATTAAGTGCACACTTCTCTTAGGCACTATCTTTATTGGTCATAGAAGCACCCTCTTGTGTGCTCTAGGGTTTGTGGTGTGTGGGGGATCTTCTCTTGACTCTATAGAAAAGGATTGCTGGGTTTTCACCTTGATTGAGAAGGGTTTTACCAGGGTAACTTCTTGTGTTCTTGTGCATTTTTATTCTTCTTGTGATCTTGGTTACTACAATTAGTGTAGCTACATTGTTTATGGTTCAAGTTCATGCTAAATTGAAAATAAACTACATGTGCTTGAGCTAAGCATTAAAATTCAACAGAAATGAGTGAGGAAGACCCCAAAAAGTGGTTGACTCCTCAATAATGCTCATTAACCATAAAAAATTTCCTCTGAGGTAAGGACATGTGTATATCTCAAGTAAAGACACCTCCATGAAGCATGGGAGTGACCCTCCAAGTCAAACATTGGGTCATAAAACCCCCAATGGCTAGTATGACGTCCAAAAGAGTGGGTCAACCATCAGATCATGCATAAAATAGCTCAAAGGATGACCGAATGAGAGAGTGCTATAGGATCCTCAACATGGAATGTGTAGATGGTGTCCATACATGCATAAATATCCTATCTGTGCCTAAGAGGATGTGACCTGTGCCTTGGGATACATGTAATACCTTGAGAATTGCGACAATGCCTCAAGAAGCATGAAACTAAGTGAGCATATGTAGAACCATTTCTCATAGTAGATGGTCAAAATGTGATGAATACATAAGATAGAGATCCATGCTTCAACATAAGATAAGTGTGTTATACATAGGTGTGATAACCTTTACAATAAAAGCAACACTTTTACATCATATACAAAGAAGCGAGAGAGACTAGTAGCTCCCTTATATCATGTGTCCTAGTAGATCCATCGCAAGATGGTCGTACCTACCTAGATCATAAATGACTAACATGATGAAGAGTTACCGACATCAAGGTGTAGTTAGCCAGAGCCATAAGAGGATTGCCTATCTTGAAATGGGGACTAAAATGGCATGCCATGACCAACCACAAGGGGCCTGGAGATACTACATAGGCCCCCCCACCAATACATAGAACATATAAGCATGGCCCAATGAGTACAAAAACAACCACACTTTTGGCTCATCATGATACAATGATGCACATAATCTGCTTATATGATGGGTCACATCTGGTGAAAAAATGTAAGGTTCAACACCTCACAAGTGTTAATATTATGGTAGCTGCGGGAGGTATTTACCTCCACATGTGAACCTGACAAGAATAAAAGACTCCAGGAAGCAAGAGAAACCCTAATGAATTGGCTAATAACCCTAGAAGCCTTGTCGTCTCAAGAAGATAATTTATATTAGGTTATTAGCCTCCAAGAGAAGAAGTCGACCATAATTAATAATAATATATTGAACAGACACATACCCAGAAGGAGAAGTAAGCCCCAACAAACTGGTAGGATTACTATAAATACAGGGCGCCAATTCTCATTTGTAGCATCTTAGCAGTTGCAGACAGAGCCAGTTCTGTGCATCAGTTTCCCAGTTGGTGCGCACTGCAGTTGCAGTCTGGTGCGCAAGCTTGGAGGAGGGTTGCAAGTGCAGCTGCAACAACAACTAGTTTCAATATTGGCTTGAATATCTCTTAGCTAGGGTTTGGGACTATCTGATCAGATTTTGTGATGCGCTATCCTTGGGGATTGATGTGCTACTCCTTGTTTGGCTATCTAGCCTAGGTTTTGCTTCTAGAGGAATTCTCAGGTCAAGGTTAAGGTGCTCGGAGGGAGGCTTCGACCTATGGTTGGGTGGCTTGGAGGAGGGTTGCAAGTGCAGCTGCAACAACAACTAGTTTCAATATTGGCTTGAATATCTCTTAGCTAGGGT
>JASDQU010098074.1:6682-19728 GCA_032191745.1 Picea mariana | reverse complement strand
GTTTGGAGGAGGGTTGGCGTTGCAGCCACTGCAGCTAGCAGTTACGCTTGGACTATCTCTTGGCTAGGGTTTGGACTATATGATCGGCTCTTATTGGTGCGCTATCCTTAAGGAAAGATGTGCTACCCTTTGTTTGGCTATCTAACCTAGGGTTTGCTTCCGGAGTGATTCTCTGTCAAGGTTAAGGTGCTCTGAGGGTGGCTTCAGCCTATGGTTGGGTGACAAGGGTATTGTCAATGGTAAAACGAGCACATCCACTTATATTCTAACATGGAGAACAAGAAATTAAGTTGCAATATTGTGCATCTTAAAAACACGTTGCAGACCTACTTACCAAGCCTCTTGGACTATATAAGTTCGTATATTTTATAGATAAGCTTAGTGTGATTTCCAATATGACTATCAAGGGAGGTGATAAAGTATGTGTAATGATCATTACCACTATAAGCACTATAAGTACTCCATGTATCATAGTTAATAAAATGTGTTCATACAAGTTACATACTATTATGTCTAAATTTAAATTAGTTTAACACTCTTGATTAGCCTTTAATTAAATGTAATATGAAAAGCCATTTTGGGAAATGAGAAGTCACCATAATTTCTATTGATTAATGTATTGTTTTCAAAAAAATAATGTAAGTTATTTGAATGTTCTCTTTCATTGTTTTCTGCTATTGTTACACACTTTACAAAAAACTCTCATTAATGTATTGTTTTCAAAAAAATAATGCAAGTTATTCGAATGCTCTCTTTCATTGTTTTCTGCTATTGTTATACACACTTTACAAAAATTCTCTATTCAGAGAACAATGTGTTCCTTGCAATATTGAAAAGTGTATTTAAGGAATGCTAAATATTACAACACACTAATGATAAACTCACTTGTCTACATTTTATAGTATAGTATGCATGCCAAACAATGACCCAAAGCCATATATTTTGGTGTCCGGTAAACAAGGTGTTGTATTTTCAATTTCCAAATCTAATAATTATTTCCTTATGATTTCAAACGGAATTTTATGCCATTGTTATCATAGAATAATTACACTTAAATTTTCAACCAAAAATGATTGCATTGAAAACAACAAAATCATAGAAAGATAGCCATGCACAGTAGACACAAGATTTTACCCTGGGAAATCCAGCCTTGGGAGAAAACCCAACAACTTTTCTTAAGAAGAAATCAATCCAAGTTTATCACCATTTACATGAAGAAACCCAACATAAGATTATTGCGCCCTTGTATGAGGAAGAACCCTCAAGGATAGCGCACCACAAAATAACTGCTAAGATACCACAAAAAATAGTGCACCTCGAAGATAGTTCAACTAGCAATTGCACACTGCAACTGGCAACTGGGAACTGTGCACTGCAATAGACAATTTGTGGTTGTGCACTGCAACAGACAACTGGGAACTGCTCACTACAACTGGCAACTAGAAATTGCGCACTATAACTGGCCACTGTGAATTGTGAAACTGGCTAAAGCGCACTTGATGAGAAGGGTTGTGTTATATGACAAGTGAAATGATCCAACCTTTATTTATACAGTTCGAGTCACCTTCAATTACCTTGTGGGGCCGACTTCTTCTTTTGTCTTCAATTTCTTCTTTAATGCTTTATGGGGTTTCTTCAATGGTGTGTCTTGTCTTATTGGCATTTCTTCTTCACTAGAAAAGTTGTCCATGAGCCTTGTTGATGTATCATCTCCTCACATGCACATCTAATTAATATAGGGCTCCAATGCTGAGTAGATTCTCCGAGAAGCCCCTCATCACAAGGGGTCTTTAGAGCCTACATCTTCAACATCAGACTAGACTTGTAAACAAGTCAAACCTGCCCTATAAAAACAGATTACTCAATCCTGGAGCAGGCAATGTGAGAGCATCTTGAGCCTTTACCACTCCTCGTCAAATCAACATGACTACTAGGAGAAAAATTACACCTGGGCCATTCACCACTAGCCAAATCAGCATGGCCCCGTGAGTGAATGTATCATTCTCCCTTGGTCAAATCAGCATCAACAATCTGGGAGAATGTTTGCCTGATGTTGCTAAATGGAGAAACATCATCACCCTCGACCATTCACCATTAGCCAAATCAGCATGGCCCCATGAGTGAATGTATCATCCTCCCTTGGTCAAGTCCACATGACCAATCTAGGAGAATCTCTACCCGATGTTGAAACATCAACACTCCCTCTCAACAAGGGAGACATTATGCATCACACCAAGCTTGTCTATGAAGTATACAAACTTTTCCCTAGACATAGGCTTGGTGAGAATGCCCACAATCTGCTCATTTGTGGATATGTACTGGAGCTTTACTGCTCCCTTCTATACCATGTCTCAGATGAAGTGATATTTGATCTCAATGTGCTTTGACCTATCATGAAATATTGGATTGTCTGAAAGCTTGACACAGCTTTGATTATCACAATGTATACAAACTTTTCCCTAGACATAGGCTTGGTGAGAATACCCACAATCTGCTCATTTGTGGATATGTATTGGAGCTCTACTGCTCCCTTCTGTACCATGTCTCAGATGAAGTGATATTTGATCTCAATGTGCTTTGACCTATCATGAAATATTGGATTGTCTGAAAGCTTGACACAGCTTTGATTATCACAATGTATCAAGGTTGTCTCTGGCTCTTGATCAAATAGTCTTGGAAGAAGCTTTTGAAGCCATATTGCTTCACAACTTGCGACATTGGCTACGATATACTATGCTTGTGTTGTATTGAGTGCTACAGATGTTCGCTTCTTACTAAACCAGGATATCATAGTTGATAGTAAGTTGAAGCAACACCCCAAGGTGCTCTTTCTGTCCACTGCACTCCCTGCCAAATCAGAGTCAGTATATCCCTGCAGCCTCACTTCACCACCTAAGACATATCTCAGACCATATCCAACTATACCAAGCAGGTACCTCAACACATGCTTTGCTGCAACCCAATGAAAACACCTCGGCTCAACCATAAACTAGCTCAGGGTGCTCACTGCAAAGCAAATATATGTCCTGGTGTTGACCAGGTACATCAAGGATCCAATCAACTGCTTGTACATAGTGGGATCCACCAAATCTGAATCTGAAGCAGAATCACTCAGCTTCTTCATATTTGTCATTATAGGTGTAGCCATGGACTTGCAGTGCATCCTACCGAATATGCTCAAGATCTCAACTGTGTACTTTCCTTGTCCAAGGAAGATATCGCCTGGTTTCTACCACACCTCCAATCCTAAGAAATAATGCATCAAGCCAAAATCCTTCATTTCGAACTCTAAGGCTAACTCCCTCGTGCACCCAACAATGAGTCTATCTTCCCCCATAAGGAACAGATCATCAACAGACAACACCAAGATCAACAGATGTCCATCAACAACCTTGTAGTAAAGGTTGGGCCCTGCATCACTCTTGGTGAAGTCCAAACTCATAAAGTATCCATCAATCCTGGAATACCATGCCCTAGGTGCTTGCTTGAGTCCATACAAAGTCTTCTTTAATCTGCAAACATGAGACTCCTTCCCATGTATAACAAATCCATGAGGTCGCTCTATGTACACTTCTTCCTCAATCACATCATTGAGGAATGCGGTCTTTACATCCATATGATGTAATCTCTGACCCATGACTGAAGCAAGANGAGAGAATCCTCTCACCACAAACCTCACTTGGTACTTCTCAATGCTGCCATTTGTTGCATACTTGATCTTATAGATCCACTTGGAAGTCACCACTGACTGTCCCTATGGTCTCGGAACTATCTCCCACACATCATTCTTCATGATGGGTCGATACTCTTCCATCATGGCATCCTTCAAAATATGTTGGCATGTTGCCTCCTCATAACTGGAAGGTTCGGAATCAATGATGTGACAAATCAATGCCATATAACTTGAGAACCTCTGAGGTCGTTTGCTCTCCCTGAAAGTACCACTGGGAGCTGCATGCCCCTCTGCATCCTGCAAAGTGTCATGAAGCCATGTTGGCCTTTTCATGGTCACTGCAACATCTCTAGGTAGATCCATTGCCTGTATTGGCTCTACTGACTCCTAATATTTTGAAGGATGAACAACTGGACTAGAGGGATTTGTACCCTTATCCTTCAGAGCCTCCTTCTCCTCACTATCAATCTCCATATGAGACTCTCTAGACCTCCTGAAGGCTACATCTTCATCAAAGGTGACATCATGACTAACCTCAATCTGACGTTGTCCTGGAATGTAGATTATGTAGGCCTTCCAAGTCTCATTGTATCCCACAAAAGTGCCCTTCTTTCTAGAAGGTTCTAACTTCGTCCTCTTCTCTTTGGGCACATGGATGTATACTGGGCAACCAAAGATCCTCAAATGGTTGACCTCTGGCTTCACTCTTGTGAATGCCTCCTCAGGAGTCTTATCTCCCAATATCCGATGAGGACTCTTGTTCTGAACATAAACTGTTGTGTTGGATGCCTCTGCCCATAAGAACATGGGTAGATCCTGATCATGAATCATTGCCTTGATAGTCTTCACAATGGACATGTTCTTCCTTTCCGCAACACCATTCTCCTACAAGTTGTAACGAATTGTCAACTCCCTCTTGATCCTTGCTTCCTTGCAGAAATCACTGAAGTCAATGGAAATATACTCTTCTCCATTATCTGTTCTTAAAACCTCGATCTTCTTCCCCGTCAAGTTCTTTATCTGAGCCTTGAACTCTTGGAACCTGTTGAAGACTTCATCCTTTGTCTTCATGAAGTAGATACATGTCTTCCAGGAGAAATCATCAATGAATGTCACATAGTACAAGAAGCCACACGAGGATGATACTGTCATCGGTCCGCATACAACTGAATGCACTAGATCCAAGATCCCTTTAGATCTACTATCACTGCTCGGATATGGTCCCTTGGTATTCTTACCAAGTGTACATCCCCTGCAAACACCCTCATGCTCTGCCTGGAGCTCTGGAATACATGTAACCATTCTTCTTAATACCGGCAAAGCCATGTAATGCAAGTGAACAAATCGTTGATGGCATAACTCACATAAATTGATATTGTCATGTACCAATGCCTGGGTTGGTTGTCTTGATAATCTATACAGTCCTCCCTCTTGAACACCAAACACACCTACTAAGTTTATGCTCGAACCCTTAGGCCATACAAGAACCTGACCATCCACAAATTCAGCTATGTAATTTCTATCCTCCAATAGAGAGCAGGTTCTTCCCTAATCAACAACAACATTGATGTCAAAGGTCTACTCCTTGGACCTATTGTCTCCTCAAGGTGTAAGACATGCATGCTCCAACAAGGTCCCTGCCGAAACAATAAAGAAATTGCTTAAAACTAAGGCTTAATGGCCTCTCTTCATGGCTTGAAAATGTCATCTCAGACCTCTTATTCCTCCACGGTAACCTGCCCGGAACAAGAGCCAAAACAAAAGACAAGAACAACACTTTTCTAGTTTTGTGACTAATCATTCCTCACGGTAACCTACCCAAAACAAGAACAAGAACAAGAACAAGTACAACACTCTTCTAGTGTTGTAGCCAACAATAGATCTGTGACTGTGCAGTGGCAAATTTCAACAATGCTCTGATACCATGTTGAATTTTCAATTTCTAGATTTGATAATTATTTCCTTATGATTTCAAACAAAATTTATAGCAATGTTATCATAGAATAATTACACATTGAAAATCTCAACCAAAAATAATTGCAACGAAAACAACAAAACCAAAGAAAGATAGCCATGCATAGTAGACAAAAGATTTTACCCTGGGAAACTCAACCTTGGGAGAAAACACATCAAGTTTTCTTAAAAGGAAATCAATCCAAGTTTATCACCATTTACATGAAGAAACCCAACACAAGATAATTGTGCCCTTGTATGAGGAAGAACCCTCAAGGATAGCGCACCACAAAAGCACTGCTAATATACTCCAAAAAATAGTGCACCTCGAAGATAGCGCAACTAGCAATTGCACACTTCCACTCGCAACTGGGAACTGCACACTACAACAGACAACTGGGAACTGTGCACTACAGCAAACAACTGGGAACTATGCACTACAACTAGCAATGGGAAACTGCGCACTGTAACTGGCAACTGTGAACTACGCAATTGGCTAAAGCACACTTTATGAGAAGAGTTGTGTTATATGACAAGTGAAATGATCCAACCTTTATTTATACAGTTTGAGTCACCTTCAATTTCCTTGTGGGGTCGACTTCTTCTTTTGTCTTCAATTTCTTCTTTAATGCTTTTCGAGGTTTCTTCATAGTTTGTCTTGTCTTCTTGGCATTTCTTCTTCACTAGAAAAGTTGTCCATGAGCCTTGTTGATGTATCATCTCCTCACATGCACGTCTAATTAATATAGGGCTCTAATGTTGAGTAGATTCACCAAGAATCCCCTCATCACAAGGGGTCTCTAGAGCTACATCTTCAACATTAGACTAGACTTGTAAACAAGTCAAACCTGCCCTATAAAAATAGATCACTCCATCTTGGAGCAGGCAATGTGAGAGCATCTCGAGTCTTTATTATTCCTCGTCAAATCAGCGTGACTACTAGGAGAAAGACTACACCTGGGCCATTCACCACTAGCCAAATCAGCATGGCCCCATGAGTGAATGTATCATTCTCCCTTGGTCAAATGAGCATGACCAATCTAGGAGAATGTATGCTCAATGCTGCTCACTGAAGAAACATCAACATCTTGGGCCATTCACCACTAGCCAAATTAGCATGGCCCCGTGAGTGAATGTATCATCCTCCCTTGGTCAAATCAGCATGACCAATCTGGGAGAATGTCTACCCGATGCTAAAACATCAACACAAGGACTGTTCCAAAGCACGAATGCTAATTG
The DNA here is from genome assembly GCA_032191745.1 of Picea mariana. NCBI lineage: Eukaryota > Viridiplantae > Streptophyta > Pinopsida > Pinales > Pinaceae > Picea > Picea mariana. The sequence goes on along the minus strand of JASDQU010098074.1, from coordinate 12,863 downwards.
ATACAACATTAAATTTCTCTAGCTACCATTACTCTTATAAAATGCCAGATTTCTATAGACCACATTTTGGTAAGAAACAATATATTGCCTAGAAATTGCTCCATGGAATCTTTGGAAGTTGGCGACTTAAATAAGGTACTGGTTGTTCAAGCCCTACCATAAGCTCCCTACTTTGGGGTACCTAGGAGTTAGGCTATGAATGTATGGGGCCATCATTCTTGAATAAGTCCCTTTAGTTAGTTAGTGGATGGTTAATCAATGTAAAAGGGTAGTCAGTATTAAATAATGCCCATGAGGGGGTTGGTACTCATTTACGTTTTTTCTAGTGAGAAACTGTTTACAGAAGTAGAAGGCTAGGTAATGTTTTGGCGAGTATTGTTATTGTGTTGGTGCTCTACTCAATTGGAAGTTGTCCCCTTCAAGAGGTACATGAACATTGCTCTCTCTTTCTGGATTATCAAAACAAGGATTATTGGTTCTATTCTGCAGGTTTAATATCATTGTCTCGCTTCTTTACTTTTCTGAAGTTTATATTTCTTTGCATATTGCTTATAATTTATTGTTTCCACTGGTTAAGTACACGACACTGGTGCTATGCAGAAAGCTAAGCCCTGCATAGAGAAATTATGGCTTTAATCCAATAGTGTGATGTAGGACAATATCCTTTTGGTTCACTCTAAGAATGTTATGCTTATCTTGAAATGGGTTCACACTTCATACTCATGGCCATGCCATCAGAATGAATGTTAATATTACTATCTCCATCTCATCAGACTTAATTATCTTGTCCTGTTATTTCCTCGTTTAACTGCATATCAGAAATCTATTTAACAGTCAAATATATGTATATGGTTATAATTCACTCCCCAAACGAAACAAAGTTGATGGGTCTCAAAATTAAAATTCTTTATTAAATTGACAAAAACATGCGATGATAACATACAAATCAATGATTTAAGCACTCCGTATTGAATAAATATGCCAAAAAATGTGACATCCAAGCTTTTTTGAGATCTATTCCCGGTAAAGACTTTCTCAGCCATAAAGCATGCCATCTTTTGCTACAACAGAAGATGCAGTTTGTAGCTATCGGTAATTGAGCCAAACTGCCTGACACTTTTAGGTGCAGTGAATGAGGAACTGGAATATTTACATCTAAAGAATGAGAAACAGTTTACTTTTGAAACACTAATGAACTCTAGTTATGATAACCAACTCCAAAGTGAAATCGTCGAAGACCTTGGTTATTTAGGGCATATTCCAGCCGCAAAGGCCCCAGTGGGGAATCCACACGAATGCCTGCACCGTAACCATATCCGTTTCCTGGTTTATTACGAGCACCTGCAGGATCACCTGGTGCATTTCCTTGTTTTAGTTATAGCCCCTACACCAACATAAAATTCAAAAATGATTGCACTACTAGTGAGATACCTGGAACAGTCTGCCCYGAACCAAAATCAGTTCCATAGTCCCCAAAAATGGCACCTTCCACAGGCCCAAACTGCAAAAGAATACAGGCATAAGAAGGTAATCAATAACGAATGCAGTTCTACTTAATTCCTCAGTGATTACTTGTTTATATGAGAGTATAAACAATTAAGCAATAAACATTGCAAAAGACAATATCATTAATGAAGAGAAGCAATTTGTCTACAAGATACGCTTAACAGATTAAATCGAAATCCTGTATTGCCTACTTCATGTAGTGGTCATTTAGTTCACAATGCAGTAACTACAGAGGACCTCTTCCTGCACTTGAAGCTCAAGATTCTTATTTAGAAAGCAATGCTGCAGGGTAAAAAGTAAAACCAAGTGTTTATCGATACTGCTGACTGGGGCATTAGAAGAACTCCCACCTATCAAAAGGTATACTCAGCACCAAAGAAAAATATTAAAGTTGTTAAGCAAGCTCTCGTACTGATGTTGGCTATGCAGGTCACGAGCAATGCATGTGGTATCACATGCACAGACACAAAGACAGTATTGATAACAACTATTTTATAGAAGGGAAATTGTAACAGACAGCAGTCAATGACTACCATAAATGCATAACCAAAGATTGGGTGCAGTAGATAAAGATATGCTTGTTAACTAATTATTAACATTTATTATTTATTATATCTATAAATATTATAGCTCATGGATATATTAACTACATTGACTTCAAATTCATCCCTGCTTGAAATGCTTCAACGCAAAAGCAACACAAGACTGGCTCCTGACAGCATTAAGTGGTCACTGAGGCTCAGTGTATTTCCACGATACCTTAGGCTTGAAGGGACAACTTGTAGAAAAACAGAAATGCATCCTTGCAAATGAACTTGCGAACTTTGCTAGAATGGAGGAACTTTCCTTTGTCTGCAAAAATGAAATATTTTGCTCGAGCGCAGGAGTTTAGTGCCTTGGAGTCTATAGTAAGACCAACTTGGAGGCTATGAACTTCGTGTTGAGATTGATACTGAAAGTACTGAGAATCTACAACCATTGGGTAATAAGTATTATATCAGCACGTTTGATGGGCATAGAGAAGAATGGAGATGTCCACGTGAAATTGACATTGTCAAGGAGACTCCTTTGCATTTTCCAGAGCATTAAGCAAGAATTTCATTGCCTAATCAGACTCTGAATTATTTCACTGGTCAAACAGACACATCAAGATCCTGGGTTTTCTTCAGATTAATGAACTTACGTGTGCTACAGAAATTAGCACCACAGTGACTGGCTAATCTTTGATTTTCTTGCTATCTTAAGATACCTTATCAGTTTCACCTGTTAAGGCATGGTTTGAATACCTTTAGAGGCAGATGGTCTTCTTTTCTGTGAAGCTACTACCTCATTAGTGTTATCAATATGTATTTGCTATTTGTACTTTCTTCACTAGCTGCATCGTCTTCATTGTCTTTAGTATCTGGTTTAATACATATCCTTTCACACTGGTATAATTTCTTGGGTTTACAGACATGACTGGTTCATATTTGTCATGACATCTATGGCATTGCTTTGCAGGTTTAGAATTTTTACAGGCCTCAGATAGCATTTGCTGAAACAAAATGTTAGAGAGAAGAAGTCAAGCGTTTTTTATTCCTGAATCATTTTTTTATCACACTGGGCTTCATATTAGCTTCTGAGTCCAAAAAATTAAGAAAATAAGCACACGTAGATTATCTTTCATTTCAGGTTTTAGAATTCTGCGGTAAGATAGCTGCTTCCTTGCTAGTGATATGTGGGACGAGAACCTGGAGGATAGTAAATAGTATAACTTAGTTAATGATTAATTAGCTAACTATAATATATATTAAAATAAAAACAGAGACATGATCAAATGTGACATCCCTATTCAGTATGTCTATATAAAGAAGGCCATTATATGTAAAAGATATCATTTTGACAATGGAATAATAACTTTTACTATTGTTCAGCTACTATGCTGTTCCATTCCATATCAATATGTCTGAGACACTTGTTAGGATTCCCATTCATGGGTATCCCTTTTGACAGTATCTTTATATTGCATATGTATACACTTAGTAAATAATTCTTGTTATCCCCAATTCCTAGGGATAACTAAAGAGATGATGTCTCGAGGCCCTCAGGTTGCAGAGATGGATTACCGAGAGACAGCTTGATTAGCAGTGTCCACTTGCATAGACAAAGACCCACCTCACCACCACAGATCTGAGGTTCATCATGAGGGTATCCACCACATCAACTTGCTTCCGGAGGACATTGGGTCTTGCTCCATGAGGCACAAGCCAGGTATTATGGTGAGTGTCATTTCAATATTTGAGGCATTTGAGTTTGTTGCATTTTAAACTACTTTTGATTATGTAATGTCTGCTTAGAAATTATGCTATTTTCCATGTTTCACCTTGGTGGTTGACATTGCGCCCTAGTAAGTGGTCACCCTTAGGAATAGGTTTGCTACTGGGGGGGGCCTTGACGAGTCATCGTGCCATTCCCGACCATACTAGTCATTTTCCACACTTCATCCCCTCATCTCCTTATCTCTTGGGATTTTCGGGTATATTGACCCAAGAAGGGGTTGTCCCTCGTTTCATGGGAAGGAGGGGCTGAAGGCCCAGAGGGGAATGTAGCTGGCAAAAAATAAAAGCCATATTATGAACCTTCTAGATGCTCACCCATGGATCCCAAGGACAATGAAATGTCTCTCATAAGAAACTGATGGGAGCATGTGTGGGCACTGTTTTTCATGCTTAGGTAGAAGCCCCACACATGACTTCAACTTGGGGAAGCATGATGTGACCAAGGTAGAATCAAGGTGGGCACAGTTTTTCATGCTTAGGTAGAAGCCCCACATTGGCTTCAACTTGGAAACATCTTAAAAAGACAAAAGGCAATAAATGGGCTTGGAAAAAGGTTGCATTGAAAACGAAGGTGTAGCACACCCTCTACAAAGGCACCCATAAATGAGATACTACGATCCCTTGTATGTCATGAACCCCATGCCCAGGAGTCTTTCCCCCATCCATGTCACTTTGTCCACATGTCTTAGAGAGGGGTCCACTTGGAGAACACTCCTAAACTTGAGGTACGATTAACCCAATAGGTCGCTTTATCAACTCTCCCATACCCAAACTTGGCAAATTGCATAGGGTCTTTGAGCACTTGTTTATTTTGATAAGGTCGTTCGGATGTACATGCTTACATGGCTCGTTTATTGATTTGATTTACTTATCATGATGCATTTGACTTGCGATCCTTGGAGGGCACATTCATTGTCTTTGCAAGACCTAGTTGGTCAACAGATTTGGAAGAACAAGCCTAGCTTGGGCTTCCTTTGGGCTTGAAGCCCACAAATTGGATACCATGGCCCACACATCGGACGATGATGACAGCTTTTGGAGGCTTGAGAGACGCCTTGGAGGACCTCACCCATGCTTCTACTATCCCAACGTTTTTCCTTCGGAGGCCAAAACATCACACTTGGAGGGCTTGACGTTATGCATGGGTTAGGATTATGGTGGTGATGAGAACACATGGCATGATTTTGAGGAAAGACGCCTTGGACCATGGAGGAGAGGCTTGGCATTAGGACACGTGACCTTTGGAGGCCTATCCCATTAATCCTCAACCCAACGATTTGCTTCAAAGTGCCAAAACGTTGCCCTAGAAGGGTGACGTCTTACTTTTAGGGTTTCTTTCATGTGCAAATTATGAATTAAATATTATTATTATGTAAAAGGGGCAAAATAAAGGAAAGTTTCACTCCTTACATTGTGGTTTAATGTGGACAAATTATGTTTAGGAGGTTGATATAAATAGAGATCAACCTTGTTTCATTTTTATCATAACAATTTTGGAGAAGAGACTCCTTGGCTGAATTTTGCACCCTACTTGGGCATTTTTACACATCTCTCTTGCTACTATCTCTTGCTATGGTTTGCTTTGGCTATTAGATGAAGATGTAAGGCGTTATCTCTTTTTGGAGGCTATTTCTTCCTTTTATGGTGGATTTTCTTGGTTAAAAGGAGTTTAGCTTGTTAATGCTTGACCTAGGTTTGGAATCTTTCATGTTATTGCTTCTTTTCTTGGTCACAAGGTTAATTTGCTAATCTTTTGGGGAGTATAAGGGCATACAACCCCACTAAGCCCATCATAATTGTCTTGAAATAATTTGTTGCACAAAGGAATACTGGGAGTAAAAGGGTTTACACCCTCCTAGGGTTTTTCTTAGCTAGTATTGCTTGCCTTGGGGAGTAAAAGGGCTTACACCCCCAAGGAAGTAGCACAACTAGTTCTTTCATTTTTAAAGACTCCATAACCCAATAGTTAAAGGCACTAATCTCTTGCATTGGAGAAATAAAATTATTGCATTGGGATACGTAGAATTACGAGATATCGAAAGGCACTAGTCTAGAGAGCATTCAAGTTTGAAGGGCCTCGACTGCACTATCCTGGGAGGGATACTAGAGAGATCCCTAGACCAAGGGGGTCCCTCCCTCTTGCCATTCAAGGCCATCAAGAAGAAACTCCAAATGGATGATTGATTCTTTGACAAACCCTAGGAAGTAGTAATTTGTGCCGAGGGACTCTATCTTTGGCATTGGACCCTCCTAGAACTACTTTGTCTACTAGTCAAGTTAGGTCTATCATGAAATACAGGACGAGACCTCCTCAAAGGTATTGAGGAAGCAAACAAACCCGTTGAAGAGGGTTGAGA
>JASDQU010098073.1:23354-37313 GCA_032191745.1 Picea mariana | reverse complement strand
ACCCTTTCTTCTAGAGATGCAATCTTTGAATCAAATCTCATTGGTAGAGATCTTAGTACCTTTTGAACAACAACCTGTTCTTTCATCTCGTCTCCCAATCCTTTGATACCATTCACTACTTCATCGAATTGTAGAAAGTAAGTTGCAATGTCTTCATCTTATTTCATCTTCAATTCCTCGAACTTGGCTCTAAGAGTTTGAATTTTAGCTCCCCTGACTTTGGTGTCTCCTTCATAGATGTAATAAAGTTTGTCCCAAATTTATTTTGCGGATTCACAGTGCATGACCTTGACATGCATTGATTTAGTCAAACCATTCAAAATAGCATTTCTAGCCCTTGAATAATTTTCTTCAAGATTCATTCCATCCTTGTCTGTCGGGGGAGTGACAAGTGCTTTGTATCCATATACTACTTCTCTTCATACATCAAATCCATGTGCCTGCACACAATTTTTCATCCTTCTGCTCCAAAAGACATAGTCCTAGCCGTCAAACTATGGTACCCCAATCTTAGAGTAATCCATGATCTCCTTTTAGTGGTTAGACTGCATCTTGAAGGACCTTCTCTGATACCAATTGTTGGAATATTGAGAGGGGGGAGGGTGAATAAATATGAGCAATTTTATTACTTTTAACCATAATATGTATTGTTTAAATTTATGAGTAGTTCATCAATATCATTCAAAACATCACGAGCAACATACATAAATAGTAAACAATGAGCAACCACACAAGTACATAGTACACCAAAATTTTAAGTGGAAACCCAATGTGAGACAAAACCACATAATGATTTTCTTATATGTTAGAAGAAATACATTCATAGGAAGCACCCATTTCCTTATTTTGTAGCTACAATTGGAAGGAGGCTCCAACCTGAAGGAAGCTCCAACTCTCGAATTCTCCGGCACTAACCAGAAAGAGGCTACAACCCCCTTTCCTTGCCCTGTCCAACCACCCAGAAATATAAATGTAGACAACTTGTCACTACCAATGAATCAATCAACCTGTTACTGATATGTCATTGCCATAACCTGCCACAACTACTATACTTCATCAACTATTACCTCTCAACCTTTATGCCTCAAACCCTCATACCAAGATCCACAAGAATGTATTCCAAAAAAAATACTCATGAACTACTAAGAAATTTCTGTGCTGGACTACTACAAAATATAAACCCTTACATACATAGTAAACCATACCTCTCAAACTGTAGCTGACCCGATGGATTTGATATTCTAAACTTTAGTTTCCTCAATAGATCCGCGTCCTGTGCTCTGTAAACTCGTGGATGTCTATTCTTTGTCCCAATGTGGATCATGTATGTCCTCACCCTAATTCCTTTGCATTGCTTCTATGAGAGTCCATGTTTTCCTTCACTGCAATGCGTGGATGTCCGCACTCTTCCTTCACTACAACTCACGGATATCCACGCTCTTCCTTCATTACAACTTGTGGATAGCCTCAGGAAAAACCTAGAACAATAATCTCAACTTCGTCCCTTCGACTCCTGCAACTTCTCTCTTCACTGGTTTTCACTGCCTCATACTCACTGCTTTAGATATGTCAATAGTACCTGCCCATAACACTTTACAACATAGATATTCAATGTGCTCAATAGGTGAAAATGGGAATATCTTGATATATTATTTATACTTCCCAAGTGTCTTCCTTTAGGGGCTATCTTCTAATTGTTTTACCCATTTTCCTTCTTTTAGGGCTAACTCACATTCTTGTTGCAAGTACCTTACCCTTAATTAGTAAACTCATAATTTCTTTGTTACAACTACTTTACCCATAATTAACTTCTTGTTGCAACCACTTTGACTAGCAAACTTCTTGAAGAATTTCAAGAGGCTTCTAGAATAATTGACTTCTTGTTGACCTTCTAAGAGTTTCTAGATTATTCTTAAGGGTCCTCCAATCTTTACAAAGCCATATATCCTCAACCATAAGGAGTCACATGGCATACCACATATCACTGAAAATGACATGACACATACTATCCATCTATGATAATATTACTTGCAAATCCACTGACCTTCATGTCTTTATTCCTTGATCAACTGTGGATTCCATGACCATACCATCGGGGCTACCAAAATTTGCTACCGAACTTGCTTCAAGGGTTGACATCAATGTAAACCAACTCAATCTTTCAACAATTGGATACAAATCCCGTGAATATCGAGATTCTATTACAAATCGACTACCAATTTGGATTACCAATCGACTACCTGTCGACCTTCATTTGGTCTTCAATTAGTTGCCACACGACTGTCTGTCGACCTCTTGTTGGTCGACCTCTTCAACTTTCTCTTGATAATCTTGACTTTGACTTTACCCGGTCGAACACTTTGACCTTCAACTTTATTTTCCAGTCGAACCACCTCGACTAGACTTTCACTACAAAGAATATAACAACCCAAAATTCTCCCACTTGTTGTCTTCTTTGCTGAAATTGAGAGAATCCTGAACTTATGTTCATAGACCTAGGGTAGCAATGCCCACTGCCCCTCTACACCAAGAGAAATTCACAACACTCATAGAATTGGTCAAAGAGTCTATTACGTTTTCCAATGTGTCTACTTTCTCCAATAACACCTTGTTGCTTTCCACCATGTCTCTCACAAAATGGTATTGTACATCAATATGCTTAGTCTTGGAATGATAAATTGGGTTCTTTTCTAGAAATATTACGCTTTGACTATCTCAACTTATCTTAATAGCTCTTTGCTCAAACCTGATTCCCGAACACAACCTTTGCAACCATACTTCTTCTTTGCTTCCATAAATGGCTTCCATGTATCCAACTTCTATTGTTAACAAGAATAGGATGACCTATCACTTAATCATCAAGTTGTTTTCTCCACCAAACATCTGGAGCACATATCCACTGGTCAACCTTCATCGATCCAAATCTCCATCCCAGTCGACGTCGAAAAATCCATGTACATTTACTTCATTGCCACCTCTAGGTTTTCCTTGATAGCATATAGCATAATATTTTATGCCATATAAATACTTGAATACTCTTTTGACAACTATCTAGTGCTCCTTTCCATGTGTCAACATGTATCTGCTCAACACTCCCACTGCAGAGGAAATGTCTAGTCAAGTGTAGACCATTGCATACATTAGAATACCAACAACACTTGCATAGGAAACATGTGACATGTCCTCTATTTCTTCCCATGTCTTTGAACACTGTTGAGCAGTTAGCCTTGCCTCCACAAGAATTGGCACCTTTATAGGTTTGCAATCCTACATGTTGAAACATTTGAAAACTGTTTCAATATACTTCTTTTGGTTCAAACAAAGCTTCCTAACTACTCGATCTCTTCTGATATCCATTTCTAGTTTGAATTTCATTGCATAGATGTCATTCATGTGAAACTTGGAAGATAATTGCTTCTTCACCTCCTTTATTGCATTCATGTTGTTTCCAATCAACAACATGTCATCGATATACAATACTACATATATGAAACACCCACCTTCTTCGTTGGAATATATGGAGTGATTATCTTTGCTTCTCACAAATCCCAAACTAATGATGTATGTGTCTAACTTTTGATACCACATCCTTAGTGATTGCTTTAGACCATAATGAGATCTTTTCAATTTGCACACCAAATATTTCTTCCTTTTACTACAAATCCTTCAGGCTATTTCATGTAGATTTATTCTTCCAGGTCTTCATGTAGGAACGCTATCTTCACATCCATTTGTTCTATTTCCAGATAAAATGTCACAACCAAAGAAATTAGTGCTCTAATAGAAGTTAATTTTTCAATAGGTGAAAATTTCTCACCGAAGTCGACTCCTTCGACTTGGGAATATCCTTTCGCTACCAGGCGAGCTTTAAATTTCTCAACTTGAGCTGTTGCGTTCATATTCTTTTTAAATATCCACTTGCTACCAATGGGATTTCTCCCATTAGGTAATTTGAATAAATCCCACATATCATTCTTGTGCAAGGATTCCATCTCCTCAATCATGGTGTCCTTCCCGAGTTTACCCTCTGTCGAGTCGACTACCTCCCTAAAAGACTTGGTCTCTTCGTCTATGGAAGTTAACACAAATACAGAATGGAATTCAGGCATACTATAACTTTCGACTGATTTTCTTACTCATGACCTCCTTACAATCGAGGTCGGTTGTTCCACCTCTTCATCTGATTTAGTCGACTCATTTGAATTATCATCTTCTTCATTCCTCAGTTCAAACCACACCTTCTCTGGATCATTCTCTGTTTGAACCACCACTTTAAACTCAGACTTCCTTCTAATTTCTATGAATACTACATCTCGACTATACACTATTTTCCTTGATGCAAGATCCCAAAGCTTATATCCTTTCATTTCTTCTTTATATCCAATGAAAATACACTTGACTTCCTTCTTGTCTAGCTTGCTCCTCTTTTCCTTTGGAACATGCAAAAATGCATAATAGCCAAATAATTTGAGATGTGAAACCAAAGGCTTCTTACCAAACCATACCTCATGTGGAGTCATGTCAACTAGTGCCGGTGAAGGAGACATATTCATAATATATTTTTCAATGTCAACTGCCTTTGTCTAGAATTCTTTTGCGAGCCCAACACCATTGAGAATGCTCCTTGTCTTGTCCCGCTATTTTTATTCTTTTGAAAACTCCATTTTGTTGTGGGGTATATGGTGTGGTATTTTGGCATGCTATTCTACACTACTTGCAGAACTACTTAAATTCTTTTCCACTGAATTCACCACCATTGTCAATTCTTAACACCTTAATATTCTTATCTGTTGGTTTTCAACAAGAGATTTAAATGAATTTCTCAAAAACCTATGATTTCTTCCTTAGGAAATATATCCATGTTTTCATGGAAAAATCATCTATGAAGGAGAGACAATACAGGGATCCACCAAGTGAAGGCACTGAAACAGGGCCAACCACATCACTGTGAACCAACTCTAGAATCCCCTTTGCCCTTGTTGCTCCAGATGGGAATCTCACCTGACTTTGTTTTCCATATATACAATGTTCACAAAAATCAACTTCTAAGTTACATTAAGGAAAACATTCGACCATACCTTTGTTATGCATAACTCAAAGTCATTTTTCTCCAATGTGTCCCATCCTCTCTTTCCATAGCATGGCCGGGTCGAATTGACAATGACTTGTTGAGTTGGTTTGAATCGATTGAGTCTAAGTCGAGTCGAGTCGAGTTGAATTTGATTTGGCTTCAGGAACAACGATGTTGTTGCATCCAGTCGAATCAACATTCCCTAATAACTTGTATAGGGTTCCAATCCAAACTCCTTTCATTAAGAGCATCACAACTCCGACCATCTTGCATGTATCCTTCTGAAATAGAGTGTGCACCCCAACATCACTCATCTTCCTAATAGATATCAAGTTTCTCGCTAAACCCGAAATATGTATCACACTTGGAAGAGTTCTAATCCACCCATCCCGTAGTATCAGTCAGACACTTCCTCGTTTGGCAATTTTGGTTGTTGAGTCGTCCCCCAAGAACACATCTCCTCCTTCATATCATTCATATTCAAATAACCATTTTCTATGTGGTGTCATATGATAGGATGCTTCTGACTCGGTCAACCAAACATCTTGATCAGAGTGTGTACTGGTTGATGCCATGTACACATCGCCTCCCTTATCTGGAGTCATTTTTCTCTTAGTCAACTTCTTTTCATTGGATCTTGCACTGAATTCCATTGCTTTCAAATTTCAATCCCTTTATTTATTCCCAAATTTACCACATTTCCAGCATCTTCTCATCGATTGAACCAAGGATTTATATCTACCCTTCAACTTAGACTTTCTACCAGAGAATTTTCCTTTATCTTTGTCAACATGTCGACCTCTCACCACTAATGCATCTTTGGTCGATCTTTCCATATTATTCCTTCACATTTCTTCTGACAATGGAGATGAAACCATATACTATAGCTCTAATGTGATTGAATTACTCCCTATAGCCATGACTAAACTATCCCATGAGACTAGAAAATAACATAATAGGATAATTCATTTCTCCTCCTCAGTGATTTTAATATCCACAATAGATAACTGGATTATTATGGTATTAAACACATTTAAATGATCAGTTAGTGAATTGGCCTCACTCATCCTCAAAAGATGAAATTTCTTTCTAAGGAACAACTTATTTAATAGGGATTTTGACTGGTACAAGCTTCCCAACTTGTCCCACAGTTTCTTAGCTGAATATTCACCCGAGACATTCAATGACTCTGAATCTGCAAGACACAGTCAAATCATATTCCTTGACCTTCTCTTGATTTTCTCCCATTATTCCCTCGTCATACCTGCTGGAATGGTACCTGGACAGACTTTTTCTCGTTGTTCTCGATCTACAAGGAGATAATTAATTTTAAGCTTCCAAAGATCAAAATTATGGCCATTGAATTTTTTGATCTCTATTCTTGAGTTACTCGTTAGTCTTTAAGCACAATCTTTAAAGATCTTTGACTTACGACTATAACTGAACCTAGGGTTTATCTCAAATCCAAGGTTGTTAAACCAAGATCTGATACCTCATGTTAGGAAATATAACACTTCCATGCTAAACCTAGGAGAAGAGAGGAATAAATATTAAAGCTATAAAATAAATGACAGAGAAAACACACATTACATAGAGATTTTACCTTGGAAGCCCAAACGAGAAAACCAACATTCCTTGAACTTATTTCTCTCTTGTTGTCTTATTCATTCAGAATAAAAGGTTACATTCCTAACCTTGGTTCACACATAAGAATGAATCAACATCATAGCTTCTTTCTTTACACAAGGACAACCCTATATCCAATTCAACTTACATCTACATGACCAATAACCTACTGCTAAAGATTATTTACAACAACATTTACTAAAAACAAATCTCTCGATTATGAATACAACACGCCTTATTTATAGGCTTTACAATAGGAAAAACCCTAAATAAAGGCACCCAAAAATGATTACAGATCCATGTAGATCATTGACTACAAATATCGCGAATCTCATGATTCTGTTACAAATCAACTACCAAGTCAGATTACCAGTTGACTACTCATCAACCTTCATTCGGTTTTCAGTCGATTGCCACACAACCACCTATCGACCTCTTGTTGGTCAACCTCTTCGACTAGCTGTCAAGTATCTCGACTTCGACTTTATATGGTCGAACACTTCAACCTTCGACTTTCTCTGCCAATCGATTCACCTCAACTAGAATTTCATTGCAAAGAATATAACAATCCAACATAAATGCATTTCCTCCTAAAAAACCATGGTTATAAAACAATTGAAAAAATCCTTTCAAAACATCCTTTCAATGGTAAGGAAGAGAATAAAAAAAAACCATGAAGAATGACACCTCAACAATGGAATAAGGCTTAGGATAGAAGTCTCCATGGTAAGCAATTAGTTTCAATTACATTCACATGTGTATGTGGTGTCATATGATAAGATGCTTCTGAGTCAATCAACCAAACATCTTGATCAGAGTGTGTACTGGTCGACGCCATGTACACATCGCCTCCCTTATCTGGAGTCATTTTTCTCTCAGTCAACTTCTTTTCATTGGATCTTGTACTGAATTCCATTGCTTTTGACTTGCAATCCCTTTATTAATGCCCAAATTTACCACATTTCTAGCATCTTCTCATCGACTGAAACGAGGATTTATATCTACCCTTCGACTTAGACTTTCTACCAGAGAATTTTCATTTATCTCTGTCAACATGTCGACCTCTCACCACTAATGCATCTTTGGTCGATCCTTCCATATTCTTCCTTCACATTTCTTCTGACAATGGAGATGAAACCATATATTATAGCTCTAATGTGATTGAATTACTCCCTATAGCCATGACTAAGCTATCCCATGAGACTATAAAATAACATAATAAGATAATTCATTTCTCCTCCTCAGTGATTTTAATATCCATAATAGATAATTGGATTATTATGGTATTAAACACATTTAAATGCTCAGTTACAGAATTGGCCTCACTCATCCTCAAAAGATGCAATTTATTTCTAAGGAACAACTTATTTAACATGGATTTTGACTGGTACAAGCTTCCCAACTTGTCCCATAATTTCTTAGCTGAATATTCACCTGAGACATTCAACAACTCTGAATCTGCAAAACATAGTCAAATCGTATTCCTTGACCTTCTCTTGAGTTTCTCCCATTATTCCCTCGTCATACTTGCTGGAATGGTACCTGGACAGACTGTTTCTTGTTGTTCTCGATCTACAAGGAGATATTCAATTTTAAGCTTCCAAAGCTCAAAATTATGGCCATTGAATTTTTCGATCTCTATTCTTGAGTTACTTGTCAGTCTTTAAGCACAATCTTTAAAGATATTTGACTTACGACTATAACTGAACCTAGGGTTTATCTCAAATCCAAGGTTGTTAAACCAAGATTTGATACCACATGTTAGGAAATATAACACTTCCATGCTAAACCTAGGAGAATAGAGGAATACATATTAAAGCTATAAAATAAATGACAGAGCAAACACACATTACATAGAGATTTTACCCTGGAATCCCAAACGGGAAAACCAACATTCCTTGAACTTCTTTCTCTCTTGTTGTCTTATTCATTCATATTAAAAGGTTACATTCCTAACCTTGGTTCACACATAAGAATGAATCAACATCATACCTTCTTTCTTTACACAAGGACAACCCTATAACCAATTCAACTTACATCTACATGACCAATAACCTGCTGCTAAAGATTATTTACAACAACATTTACTAAAAACAAATCTCTCGATTATGAATACAACATGCCTTATTTATAGGCTTTACAATAGGAAAAACCCTAAAGAAAGGCACCCAAAAATGATTACAGATCCACGTAGATCATTGGCTACAAATATCGTGAATCTCAGGATTCTGTTACAAATCAACTACCGAGTCAGATTACCAGTTGACTACTCGTCAACCTTCATTCGGTTTTCAGTCGGTTTCCACACAACCAACCGTCGACCTCTTGTTGGTCAACCTCTTCGACTAGCTATCAAGCATCTCGAATTCGACTTTACTTGGTCGAACACTTCAACCTTCGAATTTCTTTGTCAATCGATCCACCTCAACTAGACTTTCACTGCAAAGAATATAACAACCCAACATAAATGCATTTCCTCCTAAAAAACCATGGTTATAAAATAATTGAAAAAATCCTTTCAAAACATCCTTTCAATGGTAAGGAAGAGAATAAAACAAAATGATGAAGAATGSYACCTCAACAATGGAATAAGGCTTAGGATAGAAGTCTCCATGGTAAGCAATTAGTTTCAATTACATTCACATGTGTAACTTGTTAGAGGTTACTTTTATAGTTTTTTGGTACTAACAAATGTGATTCATTTTATTTTATCAACAGGGTGGAACAATGGGATTCCCCAAGGTATGAAGTGGTTTTCGGTATAGTTTAATAGTTTCCCATACTATGAGGACCTTCCACTAGCTCATTCATTTGAAATAATTCATATTGGGAAGAATGCCAGGAAATTTCTATGGAGAATGTTGGATGGAAGGAATAACAAAAATCAAATTACCAAAATTAGAAGTGACATCAATGAAGCAAATGCAATGCAACATTTGATTCAATCTTCTAGTGGTGGAGAAATTCCAATTCTTCCATGGTTATTAACAGAGGAAGAGAGCAACGTCGTTAAATATTCGGTAAGGAACATTAAGTTTCCCACTGATTTTGTTGGAAACAATAAAAATATCTCGATGAAAAAATGTAACATCCCCACTATAATATGGAGTTTAATTAATGCATATGGTAGATATGAATGTGTCTATGGCCAAGTGATGTAATACACAAATTTTATTTTCTGAATTTTAGTAAATAAAATGTGATGCCAATTGCTGGGGGGCATGGACAAAGACGGGGGCTAAGTTTTACACAAGAAAAGCGAGTATATAAGAAGGGTCCAAGGGGGATATTGATTATGGGTATTAATCCAAACCCACATTCCTGAATTTTATTATCATTGTGTATAAATATTCTAATTCCTATTTGAGTGTATGAGAGCCCAATCATTAAATACCTGTAAGAGGGTGGGTGTAAAAAATAACATCCAATAATTATTGGGAGGATGGGGGTTAAGTACAATCAGTTTGGGGATGAGTGCGAGTCAAGAAAAAACAAGAAAAGAGAGGAAATTCGTATGGCCAGATGAGGTAGTTTTTACAGTCATGTTTTTGCATGAGTAKGGGGAGAAAAAGGAAAAAGAAGAGCTATGGAGTTGGAACAACAATAGAGGGTGAATTCTRGAGMATTTTTGGAGATGTTGAAGATTGAAAAAACAAGTTTTCATGCTTTCAGAAGAACTAGGTTGTCAATCGTGAAKAGTGAACTCTTGTGTGAGTTGCATTGTAACAAAAAGTGTTTGATGTTGTTTTATGGGTAGTTTTCCTAGTAGTGAGTTCCCTTGAGTTCCCAATAGTGAGATTCCTAGTTACCTCTGCCAGAGATACSYTGATAAATGAATGGGACACCCRATGGAATAAGAGTAGTGAAGAGGTACAKTCCTTGGGTTGGGTAGGTCAAGAGGAAGAGAGACGATGGAAATCAYGATAGCTGTAGGAGAATACAAGTGGGTTGTGGGATATATGATATGTGAGTGGAATGTGAGAGACACCCTCTTTTTTGGATTCCTAGCCCTATCTCGGAGGTGAATTGTGTTTAGATATAGGACAAAAATTCTAAGGTTGGGCGGAGCATCCGTCCCAAGCAATTGGTTGTACAACTATTTTAAAAGATAAGTGTTTTTATCATGAATTTGAGTTATATTACGAGTTTAATTGTTGTGCATTCACTTTGTGTTTGAGAAAAATTATGATGTTGTATTTGAGTTGGTTAAATGCATTCATGTTTATTTCAAGATGTTGTAGCTGCATTTAAATGATTGATAGCAAAGAGGTTAAATATGTGTGTTTTTCTGTAGTCACTAAGATACAAGATATGTAAGCATAAAATTTCATTTTTATGTGTATTTTGTATATTAATGTTCTTTAGTTAGCTCAGGGATGTTACATATTTGTATAAGAGAAAAAGGTTCAACACTAAGCTTGTATGAGCCAAGAACTAGTGTGAATTGGGTAAATTCGTTGTCACAAATTTCGATCGGTGATGAATTTGAGAGAAAAATGGTGAACCGGAGTGAAATCCCCAAATTTATGCGCAGATTCAAGTTTAATTTACCTTAGAATAGTTAAAGAGAAGATTAATGGCGTCAATTTGCAAGTTGTAGAGTTAATTTTGGCTTGGGAGGTCAAAATTCATGTTTTAATGGTGACTGAGGAGTCAACTACTGAGATTAATTCTGGAACGAGTAGAAAAAACTTTAAAGTACACCAATGAAAATATTTTGGATAAATTATAAAATTTTCAAAAATTTATAATTTTGGATTTTTTTTTTCCATATAGTGATGATGTGGAATCACGTGGTGGTGCCACTGTGGATTCCACAATGGTAGTTTACTTATGGTAGGTTTCTATGGTGGAAGCTGTAAGATCATTTCCGAATTGGGCTAAGTGTCAGGGGTAATCTTGAGCGTTCACTGGAAAACAAGATTAAATATTGACCATTGATCGAGGATTGCCAATTGGGATGGACGAGTCTCGAGGGTAGGATTGTGGGCATGAAAGGTCTCGTGGGAAAATATTAATGGTGTGCAACGTGGCAAGGAAACAAAGAAAAGTTCATGTGTGAAAATCCTTGTGGGAGAAGGTCTACGGGAGAAAGTCTGTGGGAGGAAGTTTGCGGGAGAGGGCTCACAAGGAGAAATCACATGGGGAGAAAGTCTGCTTGAGAAGGTTTGCGGGAGGAATTCCACAGGGGAAAGTTTGCAGGAAAGGATCACGAAGAGAATCTCATGGGAATAGGTTCATCGAGAAGAGTTCGCGAGGAGAAGCTCCTGGTAAGAGGTTCATGGGGAGGAGTTAATAGGGAAAAGGATGTTGGAAAATTAGTTGTCATTAATGTCAACAAGTAGTGGATTGATGTCAACTAATGTGATGGGTGTTGGCATGTTTTTAGACATAGGCAGAGTATGCATGTTTGTCATTGATGGCGAATATCAGCACGATCATATGGTGAATATCAACACGATCAATAGCGTAGCGATAATGGAAAGATCAACAATGTAAGATCAGAAGGAGGAAAATAGTCAAAGCATGACAAAGGTTTCGTTTCAGAGTTTCACAGATCGGGAAATCCAAAGGAAAGAGGTTCAAACTCGCGATATGTGAAATCGTGATAACAATCCTGACCATTGGAGTCATAGGACACGTGGAAAGAGATTGGAATTTCACTGACTTGCACATTGGAGGAGTCAACGGAGCATGGAGTGGGAACTCGCGATATGCGAGATCACGAAAATATTTGGACCATCAAATCATCGAGATCGTGGACTGTTGATCAGGCATGACGAAGGCCTATGAAGTTGCGAAATCGTGATAAGATCTTGACTGTTGATCCAAGAGGGACATGTGGCAAGGGATCATCGTTTTGTTGACTGGAAAGTCAAAGGAGTGAAGTGATTGTTTGATTGGCAAGTGGTCATATCTCATGGTCACATTGTCGAGAGCTGGAGAGCAGAGCTAGAGAAGCGAAACTCTATTTCAGAGTTCGTAACATGGAGAGTCGAGAGGACTCATCACAAAATACCCGAGACGTGAAAGTGAAAAATGCATTTTCGAATAAGGTTGTGGTCACAACCAGTGGTTACATGTGTGGAAGATGGAGGAAGAAGCTAGCGGTGTTAAGCTCCATCTTGGAGTCTCGGCGATCGCGACTTGGAGTATCGATATCCTTCATCATAGGAATCGTGATATACGATATCGCGATGAGATATGGACCGTTGGATCATTGGAGATCTCGAATGTTGATTAGGCTCGATAAAGTTCATAAGGTCATGAAATACGAAGAACCTTTTGGCATAGCCTGTGGTCACCGCCAGTGGTCACGTGAGGGGAAGAAGCTAGCGGTGCTAAGATCCATCTTGGAGTTTCGTTGATCATGACTTGGAGTGTCCAGTCCCTTCATCATAGGAATGCCAAGATGCGAAATCATGAAATTCAAATTCTGTTTAGCACTCGGTCACAGCTAGTGGGCATATGAGATAAATGCGAAATCCTGTGGATTTAATCCAACGGTGTTGGTTAATTGGAAACTTGATCGAAGGGTTATGGTTTCACCTCACAGGTAATCGATCAATTATGATTTAGTTAGAAAAACTGAATCATGATTCTTGGATGGTTGGCGATTCAATTCCTGATGCGTTTTTCTTGGAGATTCAAGGTGTAACTGAAGAGGTGGTATAGGATTAAATGGAGACACAATGACTGTTAAAGGTTGGCTGTTCTAAATGAAAAATGACTTGAACTATAGAAAGGTAAAACTACAGCATGCGCAGTGTGAAGAAAGCTCAGAGATAAGGAACATAAGATGAACATAAGAGAAAAGGTGAAGAGAGAAGAATGTGCACATATCAAAGAGCATGAGAAGGACAGAGAAATAACAGATAGACATAGACAACAAGTCAAGCCAAATATGAACAGAGCAGAAGAATAGTGTAGCAGAGAAGAATTGCAGAACAGTGAAGAAGTGGTAAGAATTGATTTATCTGTGTTGTTGTTTATTCAATCATTTATTTGTAATAAGGGTGGTAGGGAGGTGCTATGGAGGACTGTTTTCCTCAGAGGTTCAAGTGGGTGCTTGAACATAGGGAGTTGTAGCTTCCATCTGGTTGTAGCTAGAAAAATCAGGGTGGCAGGGTGGTGCAAGGGAGAACAATTGTTCTCTGTTATATAGGTTGGTGCCTAGGTGATTGGAAGTTGGTGCTTCCATCCAGTTGGTACTAGAACACTTAGGGAGTTGTTGCTTCCTTCTAGTGGGTGCTAGAGAAACT
>JASDQU010098073.1:11148-21470 GCA_032191745.1 Picea mariana | reverse complement strand
TGCTCTAGAATTCACCCTCTATTGTTGTTCCAACTCCATAGCTCTTCTTTTTCCTTTTTCTCCCCCTACTCATGCAAAAACATGACTGTAAAAACTACCTCATCTGGCCATACGAATTTCCTCTCTTTTCTTGTTTTTTCTTGACTCGCACTCATCCCCAAACTGATTGTACTTAGCCCCCATCCTCCCAATAACTATTGGATGTTATTTTTTACACCCACCCTCTTATAGGTATTCAATGATTGGGCTCTCATACACTCAAATAGGAATTAGAATATTTATACACAATGATAATAAAATTCAGGAATGCGGGTTTGGATTAATACCCATAATCAATATCCCCCTTGGACCCCTTTTATACACTCGCTTTTATTGTGTAAAACTTAGCCCCCATCTTTGTCCATGCCCCCCAGCAGTTGGCATCACATTTTATTTACTAAAATTTAGAAAATGCAATTTTTGTATTACATCGCTTGGCCATAGACACATTCATATCTACTATATGCATTAATTAAACTCCAGATTATAGTGGGGATGTTACATTTTTTCATCGAGATATTTTTAATGTTTCCAACAAAATCAGTGGGAAACTTAATGTTCCTTACCAAATATTTAATGGCATTGCTCTCTTCCTCCGTTAATAACCATGGAAGAATTGGCATTTCTCCACCACTAGAAGATTGACTCAAATGTTGCATTACATTTGCTTCATTGATGTCACTTCTAATTTTGGTAATTTGATTTTTGTTATTCCTTCCATCCAACATTCTCCATAGAAATTTCGTGGCATTCTTCCCAATATGAATTATTTCAAATGAATGAGCTAGTGGAAGGTCCTCATAGTATGGGAACCTATTAAACTATACTGAAAACCACTTCATACCTTGGGGAATCCCATTGTTCCACCCTGTTGATAAAATAAAATGAATCACATTTGTTAGTACCAAAAAACTATAAAAGTAACCTCTAACAAGTTACACATGTGAATGTAATTGAAACTAATTGCTTACCATGGAGACTTCTATCCTAAGCCTTATTCCATTGTTGAGGTGGCATTCTTCATCATTTTGTTTTATTCTCTTCCTTACCATTGAAAGGATGTTTTGAAAGGATTTTTTCAATTATTTTATAACCATGGTTTTTTAGGAGGAAATGCATTTATGTTGGGTTGTTATATTCTTTGCAGTGAAATTCTAGTTGAGGTGGATCGATTGACAAAGAAAGTCAAAGGTTGAAGTGTTCGACCAGGTAAAGTCGAAGTCGAGATGCTTGATAGCTAGTCGAAAAGGTTGACCAACAAGAGGTCGATGGTTGGTTGTGTGGCAACCGATTGAAAACCGAATGAAGGTTGACAAGTAGTCAACTAGTAATCTGACTTGGTAGTTGATTTGTAACAGAATCCTGAGATTCACGATATTTGTAGCCAATGATCTACGTGGATCTGTAATAATTTTTGGGTGACTTTCTTTAGGGTTTTTCCTATTGTAAATCCTATAAATAAGTCATGTTGTATTCATAATCGAGAGATTTGTTTTTAGTAAATGTTGTTGTAAATAATCTTTAGCAGCAGGTTATTGGTCATGTAGATGTAAGTTGAATTGGCTATAGGGTTGTCCTTGTGTAAAGAAAGAAGGTATGATGTTGATTCATTCTTATGTTTGAACCAAGGTTAGGAATGTAACCTTTTAATCTGAATGAATAAGACAACAAGAGAGTAAGAAGTTCAAGGAATGTTGGTTTTCTCGTTTGGGCTTCCAGGGTAAAATCTCTATGTAATGTGTGTTTTCTCTGTCATTTATTTTATAGCTTTAATATTTATTCCTCTCTTCTCCTAGGTTTAGCATGGAAGTGTTATATTTCCTAACATGTGGTATCAGATCTTGGTTTAACAACCTTGGATTTGAGATAAACCCTAGGTTCAGTTATAGTCGTAATTCAAATATCTTTAAAGATTGTGCTTAAAGATTGACAAGTAACTCAAGAATAGAGATCGAAAAATTCAATGGCCATAATTTTGAGCTTTGGAAGCTTAAAATTGAATATCTCCTTGTAGATCGAGAACAACGGGAAGCAGTTTGTCCAGGTACCATTCCAGCAGGTATGATGAGGGAATAATGGGAGAAACTCAAGAGAAGGTCATGGAATATGATTTGACTGTGTCTTGCAGATTCAGATTTGTTGAATGTCTCAGGTGAATATTCAGCTAAGAAACTATGGGACAAGTTGGGAAGCTTGTACCAGTCAAAATCCATGTTAAATAAGTTGTTCCTTAGAAAGAAATTGCATCTTTTGAGGATGAGTGAGGCCAATTCAGTAACTGAGCATTTAAATGTGTTTAATACCATAATAATCCAGTTATCTATTATGGATATTAAAATCACTGAGGAGGAGAAATGAATTATCCTATTATGTTATTTTATAGTCTCATGGGATAGCTTAGTCATGGCTATAGGGAGTAATTCAATCACATTAGAGCTATAATATATGGTTTCATCTCCATTGTCAGAAGAAATGTAAAGGAAGAATATAGAAGGATCGACCAAAGATGCATTAGTGGTGAGAGGTCGACATGTTGACAGAGATAAATGAAAATTCTCTAGTAGAAAGTCTAAGTCGAAGGGTAGATATAAATCCTCGTTTCAGTCGATGAGAAGATGCTGGAAATGTGGTAAAATTGGGCATTAATAAAGGGATTTCAAGTCGAAAGCAATGGAATTCAGTACAAGATCCAATGAAAAGAAGTTGACTGAGAGAAAAATGACTCTAGATAAGGGAGGCGATGTGTACATGGCGTCGACCAATACACACTCTGATCAAGATGTTTAGTTGATTGACTCAAAATCATCCTATCATATGACACCACATACACATGTGAATGTAATTGAAACTAATTGCTTACCATGGAGACTTCTATCCTAAGACTTATTCCATTGTTGAGGTGTCATTCTTCATGGTTTTGTTTTATTCTCTTTCTTACCATTGAAAGGATGTTTTGAAAGGATTTTTTCAATTGTTTTATAACCATGGTTTTTTAGGAGGAAATGCATTTATGTTGGGTTGTTATATTATTTGCAATGAAATTCTAGTTGAGGTGAATCGATTGGCAGAGAAAGTCGAAGGTTGAAGTGTTCGACCATATAAAGTCGAAGTTGAGATGTTTGACAGCTAGTTGAAGAGGTTGACCAACAAGAGGTCGACAGGTGGTTGTGTGGCAACCGACTGAAAACCAAATGAAGGTTGATGAGTAGTCAACTGGTAATCTGACTCGGTAGTTGATTTGTAACAGAATCCTGAGATTTGCGATATTTGTAGTCAATGATCTACATGGATCTATAATCATTTTTGGGTGCCTTTATTTAGGGTTTTTCCTATTGTAAAGCCTATAAATAAGGCGTGTTGTATTCATAATCGAGAGATTTGTTTTTAGTAAATGTTGTTGTAAATAATCTTTAGCAGCAGGTTATTGGTCATATAGATGTAAGTTGAAATGGCTATAGGGTTGTCCTTGTGTAAAGAAAGAAGGTATGATGTTGATTCATTCTTATGTGTGAACCAAGGTTAGGAATGTAACCTTTTATTCTGAATGAATAAGACAACAAGAGAGCAATAAGTTCAAGGAATGTTGGTTTTCTCGTTTGGGCTTCCAAGGTAAAATCTCTATGTAATGTGTGTTTTCTCTGTCATTTATTTTATAGCTTTAATATTTATTCCTCTCTTCCAATAGGTTTAGCATGGAAGTGTTATATTGCCTAACATGAGGTATCAGATCTTGGTTTAACAACCTTGGATTTGAGATAAACCCTAGGTTCATTTATAGTCGTAAGTCAAAGATCTTTAAAGATTGTGCTTAAAGACTGACGAGTAACTCAAGAATAGAGATCAAAAAATTCAATGGCCATAATTTTGAGATTTGGAAGCTTAAAATTGAATATATCCTTGTAGATCGAGAACAACGAGAAACAATCTGTCCAGGTGCCATTCCAGCAGGTATGACGAGGGAATAATGGGAGAAACTCAAGAGAAGGTCAAGGAATATGATTTGACTGTGTCTTGTAGATTCAGAGTTGTTGAATGTCTCAGGTGAATATTCAGCTAAGAAACTGTGGGACAAGTTGGGAAGCTTTTACCAGTCAAAATCCCTATTAAATAAGTTGTTCCTTAGAAAGAAATTTCATCTTTTGAGGATGAGTGAGACCAATTCAGTAACTGATCATTTAAATGTGTTTAATACCATAGTAATTTAGTTATCTATTGTAGATATTAAAATCACTGAGGAGGAGAAATGAATTATCCTATTATGTTATTTTCTAGTTTCATGGGATAGATTAGTCATGGCTATAGGGAGTAATTCAATCACATTAGAGCTATAGTATATGGTTTCATCTCCATTGTCAGAAGAAATGTGAAGGAAGAATATGGAAGGATCGACCAAAGATGCATTAGTGGTGAGAGGTCAACATGTTGACAAAGATAAAGGAAAATTCTCTGGTAGAAAGTCCAAGTTGAAGGGTAGATATAAATCCTTGGTTCAATCGATGAGAAGATGCTGGAAATGTGGTAAATTTGGGAATAAATAAAGGGATTGAAATTCGAAAGCAATGGAATTTAGTGCAAGATCCAATGAAAAGAAGTTGACTAAGAGAAAAATGACTCCAGATAAGGGAGGCGATGTGTACATGGCATCAACCAGTACACACTCTGATCAAGATGTTTGGTTGATCAACTCAGAAGCATCCTATCATATGACACAACATAGAAAATGGTTATTCGAATATGAACGATATGAAGGAGGAGATGTGTTCTTGGGGGATGACTCAACAACCAAAATTGCCAGACAAGGAAGTGTCTGACTGATACTACGGGATGGGTGGATTAGAACTCTTCCAAGTGTGATACATATTTCGGGTTTAGCGAGAAACTTGATATCTATTAGCAAGATGAGTGATGTTGGGGTGCACACTCTATTTCAGAAGGATACATGCAAGATGGTCAGAGTTGTGATGCTCTTAGTGAAAGGAGTTTGGATTGGAACCCTATACAAGTTATTAGGGAATGTTGATTCGACTGGATGCAACAACATCGTTGTTCCTGAAGCCAAATCAAATTCGGCTCAACTCAACTCGACTTAGACTCAATCGATTCAAACCAACTCAACAAGTCATTGTCAATTCGACCCGGCCATGCTATGGAAAGAGAGGATGGGACACATTGGAGAAAAATGACTTTGAGTTATGCATAACAAAGGTATGGTCGAATRTTTTCCTTAATGTAACTTAGAAGTTGATTTTTGTGAACATTGTATATATGGAAAACAAAGTCAGGTGAGATTCCCATCTGGAGCAACAAGGGAAAAGGGGATTCTAGAGTTGGTTCACAGTGATGTGGTTGGCCCTATTTCATTGCCTTCACTTGGTGGATCCCTGTATTGTTTCTCCTTCATAGATGATTTTTCCATGAAAACATGGATATATTTCCTGAGGAAGAAATCATAGGTTTTTGAGAAATTCATTTAAATCTCTTGTTGAAAATCAAACATATAAGAATATTAAGGTGTTAAGAACTGACAATGGTGGTGAATTCAGTGGAAAATAATTTGAGTAGTTCTGCAAATAGTGTAGAATAGCATGCCAAAATACCACACCATATACCCCACAACAAAATGGAGTTTTCGAAAGAATAAAAATAGCGGGTAAGACAAGGAGCATTCTCAATGGTGTTGGGCTCGCAAAAGAATTCTAGACAAAGGCAGTTGACATTGAAAAATATATTGTGAATATGTCTCCTTCATCAGCGCTAGTTGACATGACTCCACATGAGGTATGGTTTGGTAAGAAGCCTTTGGTTTCACATCTCAAATTATTTGGCTATTATGCATTTTTGCGTGTTCCAAAGGAAAAGGGGAGCAAGCTAGACAAGAAGGAAGTCAAGTGTATTTCCATTGGATATAAAGAAGAAATGAAAGGATATAAGCTTTGGGATCTTGCATCAAGGAAAATAGTGTATAGTCAAGATTTGGTATTCATAGAAATTAGAAGGAAGTCTGAGTTTAAAGTGGTGGTTCAAACAAAGAATGATCCAGAGAAGGTGTGGTTTGAACTGAGGAATGAAGAAGATGATAATTCAAATGAGTCGACTAAATCAGATGAAGAGGTGGAACAACCGACCTCGATTGTAAGGAGTTCATGAGTAAGAAAATCAGTCGAAAGTTATAGTATGCCTGAATTCCATTCTGTATTTGTGTTAACTTCCACAAACAAAGAGACCAAGTATTTTAGGGAGGTAGTCGACTCGACAGAGGGTAAACTCGGGAAGGACACCATGATTGAGGAGATGGAATCCTTGCATAAGAATGATATGTGGGATTTAGTCAAATTACCTAATGGGAGAAATCCCATTGGTAGCAAGTGGATATTTAAAAAGAAGATGAATGCAACAGCTCAAGTTGAGAAATTTAAAGCTCACCTGGTAGCGAAAGGATATTCCCAAGTCGAAGGAGTCGACTTCGGTGAGAATTTTTCACCTATTGAAAAATTAACTTCTATTAGAGCACTAATTTCTTTGGTTGCGACATTTTATCTGGAAATAGAACAAATGGATGTGAAGATAGCATTCCTACACGAAGACCTGGAAGAATAAATCTACATGAAATATCCTGAAGGATTTGTAGTAAAGGGAAGAAATATTTGGTGTGCAAATTGAAAAAATCCCATTATGGTCTAAAGCAATCACTAAGGATGTGGTATCAAAAGTTAGACACATACATCATTAGTTTGGGATTTGTGAGAAGCAAAGATAATCACTCCATATATTCCAACGAAGAAGGTGGGTGTTTCATATATGTAGTATTGTATATCGATGACATGTTGTTGATTGGAAACAACATGAATGCAATAAAGGAGGTGAAGAAGCAATTATCTTCCAAGTTTCACATGAATGACATCTATGCAATGAAATTCAAACTAGAAATGGATATCAGAAGAGATCGAGTAGTTAGGAAGCTTTGTTTGAACCAAAAGAAGTATATTGAAACAGTTTTCAAATGTTTCAACATGTAGGATTGCAAACCTATAAAGGTGCCAATTCTTGTGGAGGCAAGGCTAACTGCTCAACAGTGTTCAAAGACATGGGAAGAAATAGAGGACATGTCACATGTTTCCTATGCAAGTGTTGTTGGTATTCTAATGTATGCAATGGTCTACACTTGACTAGACATTTCCTCTGCAGTGGGAGTGTTGAGCAGATACATGTTGACACATGGAAAGGAGCACTAGATAGTTGTCAAAAGAGTATTCAAGTATTTATATGGCATAAAATATTATGCTATATGCTATCAAGGAAAACCTAGAGGTGGCAATGAAGTAAATGTACATGGATTTTTCGACGTCGACTGGGATGGAGATTTGGATCGATGAAGGTTGACCAGTGGATATGTGCTCCAGATGTTTGGTGGAGAAAACAACTTGATGATTAAGTGATAGGTCATCCTATTCTTGTTAACAATAGAAGTTGGATACATGGAAGCCATTTATGGAAGCAAAGAAGAAGTATGGTTGCAAAGGTTGTGTTCGGGAATCAGGTTTGAGCAAAGAGCTATTAAGATAAGTTGAGATAGTCAAAGCGTAATATTTCTAGAAAAGAACCCAATTTATCATTCCAAGACTAAGCATATTGATGTACAATACCATTTTGTGAGAGACATGGTGGAAAGCAACAAGGTGTTATTGGAGAAAGTAGACACATTGGAAAACGTAATAGACTCTTTGACCAATTCTATGAGTGTTGTGAATTTCTCTTGGTGTAGAGGGGCAGTGGGCATTGCTACCCTAGGTCTATGAACATAAGTTCAGGATTCTCTCAATTTCAGCAAAGAAGACAACAAGTGGGAGAATTTTGGGTTGTTATATTCTTTGTAGTGAAAGTCTAGTCGAGGTGGTTCGACTGGAAAATAAAGTTGAAGGTCAAAGTGTTCGACCGGGTAAAGTCAAAGTCAAGATTATCAAGAGAAAGTTGAAGAGGTCGACCAACAAGAGGTCGACAGACAGTCGTGTGGCAACTAATTGAAGACCAAATGAAGGTCGACAGGTAGTCGATTGGTAATCCAAATTGGTAGTCGATTTGTAATAGAATCTCGATATTCACGGGATTTGTATCCAATTGTTGAAAGATTGAGTTGGTTTACATTGATGTCAACCCTTGAAGCAAGTTCGGTAGCAAATTTTGGTAGCCCCGATGGTATGGTCATGGAATCCACAGTTGATCAAGGAATAAAGACATGAAGGTCAGTGGATTTGCAAGTAATATTATCATAGATGGATAGTATGTGTCATGTCATTTTCAGTGATATGTGGTATGCCATGTGACTCCTTATGGTTGAGGATATATGGCTTTGTAAAGATTGGAGGACCCTTAAGAATAATCTAGAAACTCTTAGAAGGTCAACAAGAAGTCAATTATTCTAGAAGCCTCTTGAAATTCTTCAAGAAGTTTGCTAGTCAAAGTGGTTGCAACAAGAAGTTAATTATGGGTAAAGTAGTTGTAACAAAGAAATTATGAGTTTACTAATTAAGGGTAAGGTACTTGCAACAAGAATGTGAGTTAGCCCTAAAAGAAGGAAAATGGGTAAAACAATTAGAAGATAGCCCCTAAAGGAAGACACTTGGGAAGTATAAATAATATATCAAGATATTCCCATTTTCACCTATTGAGCACATTGAATATCTATGTTGTAAAGTGTTATGGGCAGGTACTATTGACATATCTAAAGCAGTGAGTATGAGGCAGTGAAAACCAGTGAAGAGAGAAGTTGCAGGAGTCGAAGGGACGAAGTTGAGATTATTGTTCTAGGTTTTTCCTGAGGCTATCCACAAGTTGTAATGAAGGAAGAGCGTGGATATCCGTGAGTTGTAGTGAAGGAAGAGTGCGGACATCCACGCATTGCAGTGAAGGAAAACATGGACTCTCATAGAAGCAATGCAAAGGAATTAGGGTGAGGACATACATGATCCACATTGGGACAAAGAATAGACATCCACGAGTTTACAGAGCACAGGACGCGGATCTATTGAGGAAACTAAAGTTTAGAATATCAAATCCATCGGGTCAGCTACAGTTTGAGAGGTATGGTTTACTATGTATGTAAGGGTTTATATTTTGTAGTAGTCCAGCACAGAAATTTCTTAGTAGTTCATGAGTATTTTTTTTGGAATACATTCTTGTGGATCTTGGTATGAGGGTTTGAGGCATAAAGGTTGAGAGGTAATAGTTGATGAAGTATAGTAGTTGTGGCAGGTTATGGCAATGACATATCAGTAACAGGTTGATTGATTCATTGGTAGTGACAAGTTGTCTACATTTATATTTCTGGGTGGTTGGACAGGGCAAGGAAAGGGGGTTGTAGCCTCTTTCTGGTTAGTGCCGGAGAATTCGAGAGTTGGAGCTTCCTTCAGGTTGGAGCCTCCTTCCAATTGTAGCTACAAAATAAGGAAATGGGTGCTTCCTATGAATGTATTTCTTCTAACATATAAGAAAATCATTATGTGGTTTTGTCTCACATTGGGTTTCCACTTAAAATTTTGGTGTACTATGTACTTGTGTGGTTGCTCATTGTTTACTATTTATGTATGTTGCTCGTGATGTTTTGAATGATATTGATGAACTACTCATAAATTTAAACAATACATATTATGGTTAAAAGTAATAAAATTGCTCATATTTATTCACCCTCCCCCCTCTCAATATTCCAACAATTGGTATCAGAGAAGGTCCTTCAAGATGCAGTCTAACCACTAAAAGGAGATCATGGATTACTCTAAGATTGGGGTACCATAGTTTGACGGCTAGGACTATGTCTTTTGGAGCAGAAGGATGAAAAATTGTGTGCAGGCACATGGATTTGATGTATGAAGAGAAGTAGTATATGGATACAAAGCACTTGTCACTCCCCCGACAGACAAGGATGGAATGAATCTTGAAGAAAATTATTCAAGGGCTAGAAATGCTATTTTGAATGGTTTGACTAAATCAATGCATGTCAAGGTCATGCACTGTGAATCCGCAAAATAAATTTGGGACAAACTTTATTACATCTATGAAGGAGACACCAAAGTCAGGGGAGCTAAAATTCAAACTCTTAGAGCCAAGTTCGAGGAATTGAAGATGAAATAAGATGAAGACATTGCAACTTACTTTCTACAATTCGATGAAGTAGTGAATGGTATCAAAGGATTGGGAGACGAGATGAAAGAACAGGTTGTTGTTCAAAAGGTACTAAGATCTCTACCAATGAGATTTGATTCAAAGATTGCATCTCTAGAAGAAAGGGT
>JASDQU010098069.1:0-15095 GCA_032191745.1 Picea mariana | reverse complement strand
TAATATGTTTATTTTTGCATTACACAATTTATGTTATTCAATAAATTATTCATATCATATAAATGGATATTTACTACTAAACTATAAATCAATGAATACAAATGACTAAATATATTACTAATGACAACAATTAATAATTACAATGACAAATATATCACTAAATAACAGCAAATAATAATTACAATGACTAAATTTACTACCAATTGACGGAAATCATTGAATACAAATGACTAAATTTATTACTTGTTGACGGCAATAAATGAGTACCATTACTAAATAAATGATCAGCTAATGACAACAAATGACTAAACAATGACTAAATATACTATTAGTTGACGGAAAATGATAATTAAAATGACTAAATATATGACTAATGGAATGAAATCACTTAAACAAGTGACTAAATATATGACTAATGGACAGAAATCAGTGACACAAATGACAAAATAAATTACTAATGGACAGAAATTAGTGACACAAATGGTTAAATGTATTACTAATGGACGGAAATCAATGACACAAATGACTAAATACATTACCAGTTAACAGCGCAGATGACTAAATAAATGACCAGTTTTCAACAATACATGATTAAATAAATGCCTAAATTTATGACCAAAGTGACCAACTATAATAACCAATAAATGACTACAATTTTTTAGTCATTTGTTTGGTGGTGTTATATATAACCGGCAATAAATGACTATTAGTCATGTGACTAAACTTAGTTATTTATATGCAATTTTTAGTCATTTTTTTAGTCATAAATTTATCTTTTTCTACTAATGATATAAAACTAAAACTATGTTTATCTTCATTTATATTATAAATGATGATGATGATGATGATGAATGATGAATTTCCACTAAGACCAAAATTGGTCTATCGGACCTTAAGAAATGTAAGGGATTACTTAGATTTCTTTATAATATTATTTTGATGCTCAAGAAGCATTAGGATAAGCGTTCCAAGATCACTATAGTTTTGATGACTTAGAAGGTTAGGAAGGTCAATATTATGACAGATATTTTGAAATTGAGATCTAATTTGGGTATAAGTAGGGCACTCCGGAAAAAAAGTGATTTTCATCTTCTACCCTCTTGGTGTTATAAAGGTGACATAGTCTTGCATACCATGTGTATTGGGGATTGTCCAACGCTCAACCTAACTAGCTCATAAGAATTAATTCTTATTAGTCCATGTCGAAGGCGTAGAGGGACTATAGAAATCGATAATTCGTTGACTTCATATTAATATGTCATTTGACTATAAATTTTCGCATCATCTCTATTGTTCGAACTATAAAACTAAAAAAAATATTTTTTATATAATAAAAAAACCTTATATGTCATCATCTCATTGGAGAATAGATACGAAATCTTATTGTCAGCGTCGTTATTCCCGATGTGCTTTAATTCATGAAGATCTTGGAATAACACGCATATATTTTCTTATGCATTACTCGAAGGTGGATTGATGTTAGCATTAGTTTGAATGTTTGTCTTAGCATTTTCTGCTAGCTAAATTTATCATAAGTTTCGTTAATTATAAATATTATTATGTTTGTTGTTGTGGTGTCCACCCACTATAGCTGCACTATCCAGATGTAATTTGGATTCAGGATGCCTTAGCACACGCTATGGCTGCTCCATCCAGCAGTAGTTTGCATGATTGATCTGTCAAGCTATTAAAGCAAAAGGAGCAACCAAGAAATGGAAACATGGAAGCATGTCCTCTGCAACTAGGGGGAGAACAACTCAAATCAATTACAAAGAATATCACAAACGCCAGCGGGGAACTAAATAATAAGAAATAAAAAAAATTCAAACAAACGGAATACCGTGAACCTGTCGCACACATTAAATCTGGTACCAAAATCAATAGAAGGCTTCTTCAGATGATGTTCCATCATGTAAATCATTCTATATCCTTAACTAGAACATGAATCAGATTTAATACGGCTCAATGCAACCTCTATCATTTACAGGACACTAGGAAAGCGAAGCATCCAAGCACCAAAATGTATCAGAACCATCGAACCCTCCCCGACGACAGCAACTCAGAATTGAAATTTTGGTTGCTCGATACTCTCTGAAATATCCATTCAAATCTGAATGCTCCATTCTCAAAGATCCATTACCAGGAATCACTGGTACTAGTCCTTGTCCATTTTTGTTGCAGGATAGTTCGTTCATTGGTGTAACTTGAGATGATTTGGGCTCCTACGGGTATGTTGTGAGGATTAAAAATATTTTGAAAGTCAAAAGAAATAACGATATGAAGCGAGAAACCCGAACCATGAACCTAAATGCAGTTTTCAATGCCCTCCTTTCACCAATCACTCAATGTCAGCGACCCATACAAGCATTTTCTATTATTTCTTGGATAATAATTCTATTAATTTAAATTTTGGCATCTCAGGATTTATCAGTATCCTCTGCGGAGGGAAAACAACTCACACTGATGAAAACAATATAACATGGGTGACTTATGCTAATTACATAGACGTCGGCCAGAAATCAAACACCGGAAATGCAAACTTACCATCTTACTTGCAAAATCTACATTTATTTCCAATGCCTCTGAAAAAGGCTTGCCATCAGTTGCATGTAGCCCCCAGTGCGTCTTATCTGATCAAGGACCCTCTGAGATGGCATGTATGGACAAGCTAAGCCAGGATCCATGTTGTATTCAATGTCAAAGAGTGATATTGGTGGAAACTCTACGGTTAGGTGAATATTTTCAACTTTATATATGTTTTTATCTATGAAAATTATCAGTTGTAAATTTCAATCATTCCCATAGTGGTGAGAAAATATAGAAAAAAATGTTTTTGAGATGTGTTATCAAGTCCTGCTTTTGTGTATTTCTTTTGTTTTTTCTTGTAAAAGTTGAAAAAGCTTGAGATTTAAAGAAATCTTTCACATTGATACCAGATATGCTCAAAATAATTTTGATATTTAACAATTGCGTACTGTTGCCAGTTGCGTTATTGTTTTTGTATGTTGAATTAAGCAGTATCTGGAAGGAAACTTTGACCACATCTGGAAAACAAGAAGTATAGATCCTAATTTTAATACCTGTATTCTGCACAAATTCCCATTCCAATAGTTTGAAGTTCAGAATTAGACAAGGAATGCTCCATACAATGTTAATACGAAACGGGTGAAATTTTGTATAGTCGTACTAAGTAAGTTTATAAGTTCACTGAAAATCTCCTTAGCTAGTGTTCTCCGGATACTCTAGGAACCACTACATCCGGAACCACTACATATGTATGCATAAAGGAGATTGTATCAAAAAAATTCAAGAAACCAGAAATCAGAAAGCAAAAAGTTGTCCTCGGAATAACAATAAGAAAGTTGTCCTCTGAATAACAATAAGTGAAGTTGTATTAATGGCTTTAGCGTCGATGGTTGGTATTGTTGTATATTGGAAAAAATTAGGAACAAACAAGCATCTCCATGAAGGTGAAGAAATAACTTGAATTTTAGGAATATCTTAATTAGAAATAGCGGAAGTTTACTTCCCACCACTTTTCTTTCATACTTAATAAATTTACTTGGATTGCAGATAAAAAGGCTTTCATAGATGAGCAGAACATGAGATTTTGTGAAGTTAATGATTATTTTCATAAAACAAAAGTAATTACATAAATTTGTGTCAATTTCTGTATCACGGAACTATGGGTGTTGTTTAGAGGACACAGAACAATAGAAGCGCAATTTTGTATCACGGAACTATGGGTGTTGTTTAGAGGACACAGAACAATAGAAGCGCAATTTTGAGCCCGTCAGCCCAGGAACTCGTGATTCAAAAAGTGGCGATTCAAAAAGTGGCTAAGGAAGCTATCGATCGGACTCGTGATACAGAAGCATGACTATAAATGTGAATCCGTCAATCCACCAACCCACGCACCTAGACATTTTTGGAAAAACGAATAATAATAAACACAAATATGTGATTGATATTATTTTTTATATAATCGATTAGATACTCCAACCTAACATTAGTTTTATATTGTGGAATGATTAATTAAAAACATTTTTCAGAGTAATGAATCTTTCACATTATGTATTGGTAATATTATATTTTAATATAATATATTAAATTAGGTTTTAGTCATTATACTAAAAGTTACAAAATCTTCATTCCAACTTTGTTTGACATTGTATTGATTAAATTTGAGAGTAAACCCAATAACAAAATGTCTATCCTTTTCTAAGTTGAAGTTGAATATTTTATGTTTATAATTGAGATATTTAATTATGGTTTTAGATTTTTAAGTTTCAATATGGAAAATAAGGTAAAGAGTCTTGATTCTATAAAACATTTTTAGGTTGTTTCAATTTAATCAAATTTTCATTAAAAATATTATAACTAAAATTTCATAACTAGATATAATTACTATAATAACTCTTACAACATAATAATTCCCTGGCAAGATTTATCAGGCACTCTTTGTTTGTTGGTGGTGTTGGACCCACCGACTACACTAAGAGGGGGGGTGAACAGTGTAGGGCTCTTTTTCTCAAAACATCCCTTTCACAAAACTCATTAGTTAGCAATCATCATTTACTCATTACTTATTGTTGTTATTTATAATCAGTTACATGTGAACATATATCAGCAATATATCATCAACAAATCATCACCACAAGGAACACAAGATATATGTACAATTTTCTTTTTATTACGGACTTCAATCCTTGGATTTATCAGCAACAATTGAATAGAGTACAACTCTACAAGAGCACCAGCTCTATAATGCAAGACTCAGCTTACACACTCAGCACCAATTGTGATGAGGCAACAATCCTCAATAGGTATGCGACCTATCGGTAGTGCAGCATGCATATGTACATGCCCTACCAGTAGTACAGCTCGTGTATGTACGCGGCCAGTCTGTACTACAACGTGTGTATCACTCTCAGCTCTTAGGGTTTTCTCTTCAAGTTGAAATCAGATGCTCTGCAACCTTCAATCATATTCTCGTATGTCTCTCACTGTCTAATCTGACCCATCACAACACATCCAAGCTCTCCAACAACTTACTCACGCTTCTCAACAACACAATATGAATGCTACTCAATCATGTATAAGCAATCAGCATACTATAGCAATCATATCATCACTTAATCATGCGAGTATTTCTCACTCCATAAACCAACACAAACCACATCATAACAGCCATACCAAGAATGTCTTAAGCATTCACCACACTATAATAAAGATTATCCATCAAGACAATAATGTAACCATACCAGAATTTCTATGGTAGATCTGAGCCCATAGAATGCATATATGGAACCTGCTCTTGTCTTCAAGAGCCTATCATCATCTCAACCACAATTTTTCATCACTTCATCCATTGTACGGGCCCTGTCCTCATTTAGCCTACGTATGTACGCGCCTTGTCTCATTGCAGCACGTGTATACCTCATAAACTAGGGTTTCTGAACTTCTGAGACTTTTGTCATCGTGATTTCAAACTTGCTAAAACTTTGATGTGTCCATGAGATCCTCCATATCTCCTCTCTCTCAGAATAGATCTTCAATACATTCTCAAGAGATGCATAAGAGATCCACAAAATATGCACTTACACAAGAGACCCTTGCCTCTTATTTATGCTTTCCAAGTAGCTTCCTTAGAAGCATCTTCTAGGTCACTTAACCCATTTGTAGGTTACTTAACCTATTTCTAGGTTACTTAACCCATTTCTAGGTCACTTAACCTATTTTTTCTCATTTTAGGGTTAATCACTTTCCATAAATATAAAGTTCTCCATTTCTTTATCATTTAAATATTCCTCCTTGACTTTGTCACTTTTCTTTACCTTTTAAATAATAATTTATTCTTTTCAAGCACTTTGACTTCTTTGATCTTTTGGGGCTTCAAGCCAACATATGAGGGTCCTTCATCTTCGTAAGGCCATAACTCTCAAACCATGAGGAGTTATGTGACATTCCACATACCACCAAAAATGGCATGACAAGAATTATCCATCTAGGATAGTTTCACTAACAACTTCATTGATCTTCATCTCATTGTTCTACATATAAACATGGGTTCTCCAACTATACTTCAAGGACAACTTAACCGCAAAGCATCTTCCCGTGAGGGATTTCACCATATGGGGACCACTTTGAAGTTCATCCATTTGTACACATTATCAACCATGATAAGACAATAATGATTCATCTTTGCATCATATACCAATCGATCCATCTTCATCAATATATTATGATAAGACATGTATACATCAAACCTTTGACCTTTGACATCATTCAATAAATCATCCTTTGGCATGAATCAAACCAATCATCATTTGGCATCAATCAATCACTTGACATCAATTAATTAAACTTTTGGCATCAATCAATCACTTGACATCAATCATTTGACATCAATTAATTAAACCTTTGGCATCAATGACAACATGATTCGACTATCTCCCCCTTTGGCATTGATGGAAATACCAACATTGATGTAAACAAACCTTTGACATCAATGACAACATGATTCAACAATCTCTCCCTTTGGCATTGATGGAAATACCAACATTCATATCAACACCAATCATTGATGTCAACATGTAGACAAGGCATGATCTACATATATAGTCATATATCAATGTGACTATCTTTCCACATCAATAATCATCAATCACATCAATGTGATTATCTATCCCCATTTGAAATATATGGCAAAGGGTCATTCTCCCCTTGGGGTTGCTCCCCTTTTGACTATCTCTCCCTTTGTCTGAATGCTTTTGATCTTCCTCTGAATAATCTCTCCCCTTTTTAACTTGGGATCTCACTCTGATGTAATGTTGAAGATACATCACTCATGCTCTCCCTGTGACCATCGCTCCCCCTTGAATTATGCCTATGTGTTGTTTCTTCAATTATAGGGCTATTTTACCAAGTATGCATTTGATAAATATCTCCTCCTAGAATCATGGGAAGAAGAATGAGTCCCCCTATGGGTATGTCTCCCCCTATCTTCTCTGTAAAATGAACAATATGCTACCACATGACGATCCTTGGACCTATCCATGCATCAAATTCGTGCCATACAAAACATCATGAAGTAAAAGATATGTCAATGAATGAACAAATACATCATGTACCAAAAAATGTGCCAATAGTATACCAATAATATTCCTCCATCAACATGCCAACCATGTGTCATATCACTCATGATATGTCTCCACCATGAACCAGGTATCAAAATTATGAATCTCAATCAAACAAGTGTATCAACTATATCATCCCATATGTCATATACCAAAGTATCAAGTAGTACCAATGGTGTACTTTTAGCCAAGTACTATCATCAAACATATACCATCTATGAGTGTACCAAACATGTATATCAACATGTATCACTACTTGTACCAAGAAAGTAAATCAACCATGCACCACAACTAAATGAATTCTCATGCATGTATGCCAAATCCACCACAAAACATGTGCCAATCAACCTGCTAGTAGGTGCCTCTACCAATGTAATAGAAGTGTACCAATCATGCATCAACTCATCAATTATGTATAACATGATCACCTCATCCACTCACCAACTACATATCCCAATGTGTAGCCCAACCATATGCCAAATGTATGCACCAAGATATCAAACAAATATGCTTCTAATAATACATCTATGAAACTAAAATATGTACCAACCATGTACTCCAACAGATCAGCCTCAATCATCCATTCACTATGGAAAATACTAGGCATCCAACAATACATGTACTAGTAGTGTGCTTCAATAGATTAATGACATCTCTAGCTATCATCATCAAGATATATCACATAACCAGGGTACCATAACTTCATTGTCATAACCATCATTGTTCTTCAACAGAAAATGCCTCAATCCATACTCATGGGTTAGTGCCACCCATCCAAGATAGTCTTTCATTTTATATCATCACTTTACATCATCCAATATGTAAACATGAAAACCTGCAGCAAATAATGTCAGAACCTACAACAAACTATGTCAGACCCTGCACCACAGAGTTATACCATCACATCAAGCTGCAACCCATGTGCATAGCCCCTTTCCTTAGACTTTACCACATATACGTGGCTTGTTGCATAGACAGCTCGCATATGTACATGACCTATTATAGGTCAGCCTTTGTATGTATGTGATTTTTACTACTGTCACTCGCATATGCTTCAGTAGATGGCATACTTGAGCCTCCCTTAAGGCTTTATGGTTGTGCAGTCTTCTTCACCCACTTCTGAAGGTGTCCCTGCTTCTCAGAACTTGATATATGAGCTTCCATATTTTCAAAGATGTCTCCCTTCCTTACTTCATTCCTTCTTCTAGTCATGCTATATCAAGTCCTCATCATGGACCTTCTTCTTGTGTTCCAACAATCCTGGGATTTGTGGCCAAATCCACTACATTTGTAGCATCACATGTTGTGACAGTGAACAGAAATGTGTCCTACTTGATCACATATCCAACACCTGATGGTGTTATGAAATATTCCATTATTTCTACTTGCATAAGATCTACATTCCAAAGCTTTGTGACCAAATTCATTACATGAATAACATTGACCATGTTTCGTACCTTTGCTTTGGTGTCCATCTTCTTTGAGGTGTAAAGATGGCTTCTTGATGTCTTCTTTGCTTTGTTCTTTTGAAATTTTGTTTTCCTTGTGTAGATGGTTGACTTGCAACATTGTCTTCATCCTTTGAGAGTAAGGGACTTACCTCATGCTTCTTTGATTTGCTTGCTTCAGCATGTGTAGCTTATTTCTTGTATCCAAGACCTGATTTATCATTTGGTGATCTTTGACTTTCCAAGATCTCATTCAAGATTTGTGAGTTATTCAAGAATTTGTTTGACTTCTCTACTTTCTTTCTAAGATCAACAACTTCAACTTCTAACTTATGACATGATTCTTCATTTTCATTTATTTGATTCCTCAATAGTTCCTCTACCCTTTTGGATTCTTCAATTTGGGTCTTGAGATGGACAATAGTTTCAAAACTTTTGTCAATCTCATCATCTACTTTCTTATCTTATTTTTCATTCTTTAGTCTTGTGATATCTTCTTCATTTTCTTCTAATTGAGTCTTTTTACTCTCTTTTTGTTCTTTGAGCATTTCCCTTAACTTCAAGATGTGATTTTGACTGTTCTTAAGAAACTTTTTAGTGTTATCTGAAAGATAACTATAGTCTATATAATAGTGGTCATTGCTATATTCATATAGACCTCTTTCAACTTTCTCTTTAAGCTCCGATAGTTTTTCTTCTACTTCTTACATGGGATGACAATCAATTGATTCTATAAAAATTATTTCTAGATTTTATTCTTCACTTGTAGAGAAAAATTCAACATCATCACATTTTGAATTATTGCAATCAAGGGTTTGTGTAGATTCTTTACCTTTATTTGAAATCTCTTCAAGATCTTCCCTTTTGTCAACATCGTCACATGATTATTTGTCTTCATTTGAAATGTCTTCAAGATCTTCCTTTTTGCCAACATCATCGTATTTAGAAATAATGCAACCAAGAGTTTTTGGAGATTCTTTACCTTCATTTGTCTTGATGGAGTTGTCTTCAATATCTTCTTCTTGCTTTGGTATGTCTCCTCTAGCTTTAGCCATAGATCCTTGGTGGAAGTGTGTTGTCCCATGCTCTCTTTTATAGGGCTTGAGAGTCCACTAAGAATGGTCTTGAGAGCTAATGCATCATTCTTCTTTCCTTCCCTTTGAGCTACGAACTTTGACTTGTTCTTCAAGGAAACGGATTCACCAATGGTTGCCTTCCAAATACCCGCTCCCATCTCTTTCAAATGCACTCTCATTTATATTCTCCAAGTAGAATAGTTTTCTTCATCAAGGATTGGAACTTCATCATCCATGTGTGTGTCTATGGCTCTCCTCCGACCTTGTTAAGGCTTATTGTGAAGGCCTTCACTGATACCAATTGTTGGACACACTGACTACACTAAGAGGGGGGGGGTGAACAGTGTAGGGCTCTTTTTCCCAAAACTTCCCTTTCACAAAACTCATTAGTTAGCAATCACCATTTACTCATTACTTATTGTTGTCATTTATAATCAGTTACATGTGAACATATATCAGCAATATACATCAACAAATCATCACCACAAGGAACACAATATGTATGTATAATTTTCTTTTTATTACGGACTTCAATCCTTGGGTTTATCAGCAACAACTGAATAGAGTACAATTCTACAAGAGCACCAGCTCTATAATGCAATACTCAGCTTACACACTCAGAACCAACTAAGATGAGGCAACAATCCTCAACAGATGTCAATCTGTCAACAGGTACATGACATGTCGGTAGTGCGCACGCATATGTACATGCCCTACCAGTAGTACAGCTCACATATGTACATGGTCAGTCTGTACTATAGTCTGTGTATCACTCTTAGCTCTTAGGGTTTTCTCTTCAAGATGAACTCAGATCCTCTGCAACCTTCAATCACATTCTCTTATGTCTCTCACTATCCAATCTGACCCATCACAACACATCCAAGGTCTCCAACAACTTACTCATGCGTCTCAACAACACAATATGAATGTTACTCAATCATGTATAAGCAATCAGCATACTATAGCAATCATATCATCACTGAATCATAAGACTGTTTCTCACTCCATCAACAAACACAAACCACATCATAACATCGATACCAATAATGCCTTAAGCATTCACCACACTATAAACAAGAGTATCCATCAAGACAATAATGTAACCATACCAGAATTTCTATGGCAGATCTGAGCCCATAGAATCTAGATCGGGAACCTTCTCATGTCTTCAAGAGCTTGTCATCATCTCAACCACAAGTTTTCATCACTTCATCCAATGTACGCACCATGTTCTCATTTAGCCCTTATATGTATGTGCCATGGCTCACTGCAGCCCGCGTATACCTCAGAAACTAGGGTTTCTGAACTTCCGTGACTTTTTCCGTCATGATCTCAGACTTTTCAAAAATTTGATGCGTCCATGAGATCCTCCAGATCTCCTCTCTCTCATAATATATATTCAATACATGCTCAAGAGATGCATAAGAGATCCACAAAAGATACTCACAAAAGATGCACTTACATAAGAGACCCTTGCCTCTTATTTATGTTTTCCAAGTAGCTTCCTTACAAACATCTTCTAGGTCACTTAACCCACTTCTAGGTTACTTAACCTATTTCTAGGTTACTTAACCCATTTCTAGGTCACTTAACTTATTTTCCTCATTTTAGGGTTAACCACTTTCCATAAATAGAAAGCTCTCCATTTCTTTATCATTTAAATATTCCTCCTTGACTTTTACACTTTTATTTACCATTTAAATAATAATTTATTTTTTTCAAGCACTTTGATTTCTTTGATCTTTTGGGGCTTCAAGCCAACATATGAGGGTCCTTCGTCTTCATAAGGCCATAACTCTCAAACCATGAGGAGTTATGTGACATTCCACATACCACCGGAAATGGAATGACAAGCACTATCCATCTAGGATAGTTTCACTAACAAATTCATTGATCTTCATCTTAGTGTTCTACATATAAGCATGGGTTCTCCAAGCATACTTCAAGGACAAATTAACCGCAAAGTGTCTTCCTGTGGCGGCTTTCACCATAAGGGGACCACTTTGAAGTTCATCCATTTGTACACCTTATCAACCATGATAAGACAATAATGATTCATCTCTGCATCATGTACCAATTGATCCATTTTCATCATCATGTATCAATGACAACTCATTGTTCCACCTTCATCAATATATTATGATAAGACATGTATACATCAAACCTTTTACCTTTGACATCATTCAATCAATCATCCTTTGGCATCAATCAAACCAATCATCCTTTGGAATCAATCAAACCAATCATCCGTTGGCATCAATCAATCACTTGACATTAATCCTTTGACATCAATTAATTAAACC
The DNA here is from genome assembly GCA_032191745.1 of Picea mariana. Taxonomy (NCBI): domain Eukaryota; kingdom Viridiplantae; phylum Streptophyta; class Pinopsida; order Pinales; family Pinaceae; genus Picea; species Picea mariana. The sequence goes on along the minus strand of JASDQU010098069.1, from coordinate 3,129 downwards.
TTTGGCATCAATCAATCACTTGACATCAATCCTTTGACATCAATTAATTAAACCTTTGGCATCAATGACAACATGATTCAACAATTTTAGGTTGTTTCAATTTAATCAAATTTTCATTAAAAATATTATAACTAAAATTTCATAACTAGATATAATTACTATAATAACTCTTACAAGATAATAATTCTCTGGCAAGATTTATCAGGCACTCTTTGTCCGTTGGTGGAAAACACAGTACAAATCAATCACTTAATCAAGGAACATTTCATTTTAACATGATCAACCCTTAATAATATAAAATAACATTTTTTTTATTTTTATAACAAAAATACTTTTTAAAGCTTCTTCAAAATTTGTAATATAAGCGCAATCTTGAGCCCACCAGCCCGGGAATCCGCCTGTCAATTTGTATATCGCGGAACTTCAGGTGTTGTTTGGAGGACACCGAACAATAGAAGCCCAATTTTGAGCTTGCCAACCCAAGAACTCGCAATCCAAAAAGTGGCTAAGTATGGAATGAGGAAGTCGTCGATCGAACTCGTGATACAAAAGAATGACTATAAATGTGAACTCGTGAGTCCGCCAACCCGCACACCTAGACATTTTCGGAAAAATAAATAATAATAAACACAAATATGTGATTGATATTATTTTTTATATAATCGATTAGATACTCCCACCTAACATTAGTTTTATATTGTGGAATGATTAATTGAAAACATTTTTCAGAGTAATGAATCTTTCATATGATGTATTGGTAATATTAATCTTTCATATGATGTATTGGTAATATTATATTTTAATGTAATATATTAAATTAGGTTTTAGTCATTATACTAAAAGTTACAAAACCTTCAGTCCAACTTTGTTTGACATTGTATTGATTAAATTTGAGAGTAAAACCAATAACAAAATGTCTATCCTTTTTGAAGTTGAAGTTGAATATTTTATGTTTATAATTGAGATATTTAATTATGGTTTTAGATTTTTAAGTTTCAATATGGAGAATAAGGTAAAGAGTCTTGAATCTATAAAACGTTTTTAGGTTGTTTCAATTTAATCAAATTTTCGTTAAAAATATTATAACTAAAATTTCATAAATAGATATAATTACAATAATAACTCTTACAAGATAATAATTCCCTGGCAAGATTTGTCAGGCACTCTTTGTTCGTTGGTGGAACAACACTATACAACTCAATCACTTCATCAAGGAACATTTCATTTTTACATTATCAACCCTTAATAATATAAAATAACCTTTTTTATTTTTATAACTAAATTACTTTGTAAAGCTTCTTCAAAATTTATAATATAAACACAATCTTGAGCCCACCAGCCCGGAAGTCTGCCTGTCAATTTGTATATCGCGGAACTTTGGGTGTTGTTTGGAGGACACAAAACAATAGAAGCGCAATTTTGAGCCCGCCAACCCAGGAACCTGCAATCCAAAAAGTGGCTAAGTATGGAATGAGGAACTCGTTGGTCTGACTCGTGATACAGAAGCATGACTATAAATGTGAACCCGTGAGTCCGCCAACATGCGCACCTAGAAATTTTCAAAAAAAACGAATAATAATAAACACAAATATGTGATAGATATTATTTTTTATATAATCGATTAGATACTCCCACCTAACATTAGTTTTATATTGTGGAATGATTTATTGAAAACATTTTTTCAGAGTAATGAATCTTTCACATGATGTATTGGTAATATTATATTTTAATGTAATATATTAAATTAAGTTTTAGTCAGTATACTAAAAGTTACAAAATCTTTAGTCCAACTTTGTTTGACATTGTATTGATTAAATTTGAGAGTAAAACCAATAACAAAATTCCTATCCTTTTCGAAGTTGAAGTTGAATATTTTATGTTTATAATTGAGATATTTAATTATGGTTTTAGATTTTTAAGTTTTAATATGGAGAATAAAGTAAAGAGTCTTGATTCTATAAAACATTTTTAGGTTGTTTCAATTTAATCAAATTTTCATTAAAAATATTATAACTAAAATTTCATAACTAGATATAATTACTATAATAACTCTTACAAGATAATAATTCCCCGGCAAGATTTACCAGGCGTTCTTTGTTCGTTGGTGGACCAACAATGTACAAGTCAATTTCTTCATCAAGGAACATTTCATTTTAACATGATTAACCCTTAATAATATAAAATAACCTTTTTTATTTTTATAACTAAATTATTTTTTAAGGCTTCTTCAAAATTTATAATATAAGCACAATCTTGAGCCCGCCAGCCCAGGAGTCCTCCTGTCAATTTGTATATCACGAAACTCCGGGTGTTGTTTGGAGGACACTGAACAATAGAAGCGCAATTTTGAGCCCGCCAGCACGGGAACCCACGATCCAAAAAGTGGCTAAGTATGGAATGAGGAAGTCGTCGATCGGACTCGTGATATAGAAGCATGACTATAAATGTGAACCTGTGAGTCCGCCAACCTGCGCACCTAGACATTTTGGGAAAAACAAATAATAATAAACACAAAGATACAAAATATAATAATAATAAACGCAGTTATTATCCCATTCCAAGTTTATCACCTCATAAAAGAGAACGAAGTTTTTATCAATCATACATTTAAAAAAAATGGATTTAACATCCTTTAATAATTTTATGTAATTAAATTGTACAATATTAATATTTAATATTAATAATTTAATATTTGGAAATAATGTTTTTAGATAATGTTAGATAGTTGATAGGGATCACCATCCGTCAACAATATCTCTCATCAGTAATTAATAGTTGAATAACTAATTTATTAAAGGATAAAGATTAAACGAAGACAATCTCTCATCAGTAATTAATAGTTGAATAACTAATTTATTAAAGGATAAAGATTAAACGAAGACAATTATTGGGTGTATCCCACCATCCAATCTTACACCCTCCCTCATATTTTCAAAATAAAAAACATATATCACTATAATTTAATATATCACTGATCCGGATTTTATGAGCAGAACGAAATGAATACAGATTATTAATAGGTGCTTAACACGAAAATAACAGAGATACAGTAAAACTGGTTTTCTATTAAATAACGAAATAAGCTGAAACTGTAAAAATGCAGCGGAAACAAGCTTGCTGGAATGGTGG
>JASDQU010098067.1:13992-35462 GCA_032191745.1 Picea mariana | reverse complement strand
TCATTACCTCTCTAAGAGGTGGGGGACATTACATAATTGTATTTTCTCCTAAGCTCACGAACCATCTTAAGGTTGAGTCCTTCATTGTGGATGGAAAGAGATTAAGTTTTTGGGCATCGTATGAGTAGTTATAACTTCTACATAGTATGTCAAACTCAAATAAAAATAATTTTGGATCTTCAGTTGACATACCTATGAAAGTGGGTAATGATGATAGTGGGATTTTCTATGAAAGGTATCAGTCTCTGTGGCTGCATTTTCATTTCCTTCTTCTTCTGCCATTTCACTAGGTATTCCTCCTCCACTGATAGATGGTTCAAAAACTGGATTTTGTGTGTCTTCTAAATGTTCAGTTCCCTTAGCAGACTCACATTCTATCTACCCCAATGCTGACTCTTTAGTTATAGGTTCTTCTTTTCGAGCCTCACTGGATTCCCTTGAACTCCCTCCTAGTGGATGTTTTCCTGCACCAATGTCAGTTGAATTAGTGTGGGGGTTTGTTTTCAAGTCTTTAGAGCTTACAAATATACCCTGATTATTTCTATATCTATGCATAAAAATAAAATTTGATACTTACTTAATTAAAATCTTAATGAAAGGTAAGAAGTAAACCTAGCTTCGGAGAACCCTACTCTAGTGGGTGTGTGGCTCTTCACTTACATCTTAAAGGTTTTATCCTCCTTCAAGTAGCCCTTAAAATCATTCAAAAACTATGCAGACAATCTAAGCTAAAATCACTTCCTCCCGTTTGCAAGTCCCTGACAATGGTGCCAAAATGTTGTGTTGCTTATATGATCAATATAATTTACTCATTAATTATCAATCCAAGATTCATAATCAACAGAGTTACAAGACACCAATAAGAGAGGTAATTCTAATGTCAAGAATATCGAAATAATCTGTATTATACTACTAAAATAAAACTGAAAAACACTTTGGTTGTCTTTCACAGAGAGGCTATCTAATCCATTGTGGCACATGCAAATATGAGATGGAGTTCTTTGATAGATCAACTATGTTATCTGACCCAGAAAGTTAACTATGCAATCATACTCTGAAAAGGAAATCATACATCAATCATCACACATCAAGCATCAAGGCATAGTATGGGTAGTTCAATAGCCAGTATATTGAGTATGATTTGGTTCACAATATTCTATTGTGAACTTCACTAGTTCTTTTCCAAATATGTTTGACTACTTTTGCCAACATCTATGTTCATTAAGAGAAATCAAATCTATAAGAACAAGAATAGGGCATATGAAAAAACAGAGTAAATAAAGATCTTTAAGAAATCATATAATCGAAATCCTAAACTGAACTATTATGTTATCATCTAAAGATATTAAAGATGATGAGTCAAATTGAGGAATCAAAGCCTCAGCTAGTCTAACGATTAGACTATTGAAATCAAATGCTAAAACTAATCTATAAGGATGATGACCTCTATTGGGCGGTGGGCCCTTGCCACTTCAACAGGTCAGCGACTGGAGTCTATAGTAAGTTGGCCTTCAATCCACACATCACTCTTACTCAAATCTCAAACATGAAATTAAACTATACTAACAACTCAACTCACATTCATTCATAAATGATCAAGACATGAAAATAAATGAAATTCCTCTATTAAACTTCGAACTCAAGATATGTTCTACAATGTGCAACATTGCTTCACATGTTGTGTTATGCTATCTCTCTACTCCTTCCACCATCCTTGCCATGACTATTTAAACAGTCTCAGTCGTGAAACACAAGGAGGTGAAATCTTTAGTAGATCAACAATTTTCAACTTTGTACATTCAGTTACATATTTTAAGCTTCATCCTCATGACACAAAGTGTATGAGGATGAAGCAATAATCAAACTATCTTAACATAGTCTTGCTAGAACTTTTATGATTTAATAAACATTCAACAATTATCTTAGGCATGATCTGGAGCCAAACTTAGCATACTTTGTTTCCTGTATTGGTACCGGATCGTGACAGGGGAGATATGGTAGATAGTACTAGATCCAAACATTATGGAATTGATTGGTACCAAAATAGAATAGTTTGCGGCCATCGGTACCAGATCACGATAGTGAATGATCTATGGGTATTGGATCTTAAAGGAATGTGTGCTTGGTACCATATTCAGATAGTGTGTAATATGGCGAATTACTATCGGATGGCTGGGCTAACATAGAAGTGTCAGACTCATCCAAAGGTCAAGGGATACACGTGGCAATTTTGAACATTAGTACATGAAATATTTAGTCTCCTAGCTTAATAAACCACAAAATGCATGAATTCAATTATACTTTACCTTATGACCTTATCAGTGACTCAAGGTAGTGTTCTTTATCATTTATCCAAGCTTAGGTAGGACAAAAAGGTATAAATGAGGAGTATAATATAGTAATGGGGGTGTCAATTTAGAGGCTCAACAGTCTCCCTATATAACTGAAACACAGATTCATGTCTATCAACCCCCATGCTGGCTTAAAACAATTCTCAAAGTGTATGAGGCAACAGAACAGAGGATTTAGGGTTGAGTACTGGATTAGCGCAGTCCACGATGGAGTACCGGAAGAGGATACGTATGCAAACGATATGAAGGAATGGAATCACAGTGTAAATGGAGGTGGTGTGATGGTAAAATGGTAAATAACACTCATCTGGATGGAGAAGCCATCTAGAGGAGCATTTATAAGCTAAGATTTGGATTGCAATGGTCACATCCATGGTAATGATGGCAAGGTAAGATAATTTGAATTCATGAATAACTTATAGCCTCGTATGGAGGTTGGCGTCATATTATGTTCACGAAAGTGTTGGGAAATAATGACAAGAGATGTGGTCATTATGAATGGAATTCACAAGTATGAAATCATCTGACATCATCGTGATCGGAACATAATCATATTTTGACATTCATTAAGATGTGGCTTAATTCATTCATATGGCACGATGTTGGATCATGGGATTATGACATTTCTTCACCATGAAATTGATCCTATTAGAGATACAATTACCTCGTACTCTCAAAAGTTCAGGTGTATAGTAATGATTTCTTCACGAGGAGATGCATACGAGGGCTTGCAAAAGTTCATGGTAGGGAGTGTGCAATAATTGAGAGTAACCACATGTTTAATACATAATTATTCTAATTCCTTAATAAAATGAAAAAATCTTGAGTTTATACCTCCTATTACTTGAAGCATTTATATCGAGCAACAAAAACTTTGAGTATAGGATAAGGACTACTAACACCTCAATACCAGTACCAGATCACACCTTAGTACCAGATGAACATAGGGATGAATTTGTTGCAATACCAAATCAACACAGAGTTATGCCCAGTACCGGATGAGCATGGAGGTTAATATTGTTTGCAGTACCAAATCCGCGCAGATTTTTTCCTAGTATCGGAATAGCACAAGCCTTCTCCCACAGTACCAGATGAGCATAGAGGTGAATATTTTGCAGTACTGGAAAAACACATAGATGTTTATCCAGTACTGGATCATCATGAAATTGTATTCTGGTACTCAAGGAGAATTGGATAAGGTACCTGGTGGTGGTGCTCTGTAGACTGGAACTTTGTAGGCTACACTTGTCGAAATTGTTGGTGTTTTATGATGCTATGGAAGAGAACCTATGATTCGATTCTAATGAAATACCATGTAGGTGAAACAAATATCAACACTTGATACAAGAAATCTGAATTCGAAGTGTTAGAAAATAAGTCAAAAGACTTCAATGACTGGGCCCCAATCTCTGTAACAAGAAGGTACTATGTAGCTTGGACAACCTCATGTTGAGATTCATAATCCTCCTCTTTTTGGAACCAAGATGATCACTTCTCCTATTGCCACTTCCTTTTTATTATAAAAATAATAATCCTAACTACCACTTTTTTGTGGATTTTTCTCAAGCCCAGATTAGTTAATGCTCGTTGGTGTTTTTAATTTTAAGGAGTCTTAAAAAATTAAAGAAAAATCCCTCTATTGTCTCATGGATTTTTCTCGAGCCCGAGCCAGTTCTTTCTCACCAGTATTTTCAATTCTTAGGAGTCTGAAAAAATTAAAGAAAACTCCATCTATTGTCCCATGGATTTTTCTCGAGCTCGGGCTAGTTCCTGCTCACCGATATTTTCAATTCTTAGGAGTCTGAAAAACTTAAAGAAAACTCCAAATTATCTACTAGGGATGGATAAATGGGTAGACCTACACCTGACAGATGTCCTCCTTATTCATTTATCTACATGAGAACACAATCAACTTTTTTTTTTGTTAGTAACATAAACATTTCTATCTAATGACACACCTATTTACAGATATGTACAGAACCAAATTAATTCACACAATCAAACTTACTATGGTGGATCAACAGGAGGAGAAACCCCCTTTCTCACCATTTTCATTTTTCAATTATGAAGAACATGTCTGGAAAAATCCTCTTTGGATAGAGGCTTATGATAAACCTTCAATCGATGTCCATTCACGACAAAGGAGGTATGATTATCATCAATAGTTTTTATCTTAGCTGAACCATTTTCATAAACTGTATCAACTTCACAAGGCCCCAACCATCTAGTACACAATTTACCTTTAAAATTCTTGAACCTACTATCATACAGTAGGGCCCAATCAACTGACTAAAAATACTTCTTCTTGATGTACTTGTCATGCCATTTAGTCCTTTGGTATTGTATAAGGGTGGTCCTTTGAAGAGCATTTTGTCTGACCTCATCAAGCTCATTCAACTGTAATATCCTTTGTTTTTGAGCTTCATCCAAATCCATCCCTAGTTGCATGGTAGTATTGAAGGTTTTTACTTGAAATTCTATGGGAAGTAGCACCTGCTTCCCATATAACAACTCATAGGGTGTATGGCCTGTTGTATTTATCCAAGTTGTCCTATATTCCCATAAGGCCTTAGGAAACCTATCAACCTAGTCTTTGTGATGTAGTTGAACAGTCTTGGTAAGAATATATTATGTCACCTTGTTATTTGATTCAACCAGCCCATTTTCTTGAGGGTGATAAGGAGAAGATTTTATATGTTTGATTTTATACTGCTCAGTAATAACTTTGGGTTCCTTGGTCAGTTACTATTTCTCGAGGCACACCAAAGCGAGTAAATATTTCTTCAAAGAGAAAATATACAACAAATTGTTCATTAGAAGAATATAAATATTTATCTTCCACCCATTTGGTCACATAATCTGTGCAGACCAAGATGTACTTATTCCTTTGAGACATAGGGTTAATAGGTCCTACAAAATCCAAAGCCCATTTCTGAAAAGGTTTAATTACTACCTCAGTTTGGAGGGGAATCTCATCAACTGTCGTAGGTTTTCCCATCCTTTGACAATCATCACAGTTGGCCACATACTTCTTTTCATCCTTGAAAATAGTTGGCCAATAGTAGTCGGATTGTAATATCTTGTATGTTGTCCTTTTGTCAAAAAAATGGCCTCCACATGGACCATCATGACAGGATTTGAAGATTTCATGCATTTCATCCTCTCGAACACACCTTCTGATCACCAAATTAGGCCCAGTTCGATATAAACAATCATCATGCCACATGTAATTGGCACTTAGCTTGATGATTCTCTATTTTTATTAGGAGGATAGATTCTAAGGTAGATTTCCTATTACAAGATAGTTGGCTACATCTACATACCAAGGAATGTAAGTAGAAATAACAAATAGATTCTCATTTGAAAAATTTTCATCTACTGGAGTATTATCACCTATATGAATGAGTCTAGACAAGAAATAAGCAACTAAATTATGTTTTCCAATCCTATCAATAATGGTGATATTGAATTCTTGCAGTAATAACATCCAACTAGTTACTCTAGCATTTGTAACCAGTTTGTTCATAAAAAATCTGATGGTTGAATCGTCGGTATGTACAAAAACTTCATACCTTGTTATGTAGTATCTGAACTTGTTAATGGCATGTAATACTGACAATAATTCACTTTCAGTAACAATGTAATTTACTTCAGTAGGTGAAATATTTTTTCTGACATAATATATAGCATATGGAATCTGGCCTTCCCTTTTTCCTAAAACAACCCCCAAATCTGCATCTGAGGCATCCATTCAGATGTGAAAAGGAAGAGACTAGTTTGGTCCTCTCAAAATAGGGGCACTTTAAATCTTTGTTTTTTAAATTTCAAAAGAAATTTAACATTGTTCATTCCAACAAAATTCAACCTATTTTGCTAAGATTTTGAACAGTGGGGAAGCTAGGTTTGTAAAATTCGGAATGAACCTCCTATAGTAACCAACATGCCCTAAAAATATTTTGACCTCTTTCTGTCAGCTAGGGATTTTGATTTGAGAAATGATGTCAATCTTGGAAGGGTCTACCCTTATTCCAGTACCAGAGATGTGATGACGTGAAATAGCTCCTTCAGTGAGCATCATTCTAGATTTTTCATGACTGAGGGAAAGGTTGGTTTATTTACACTTAATCAATACTTTCTCCAAATTGTCCAATGCCTGCTAGAAATCATCCCCATATACTGTGAATTCATACATGTAGAATTCTACACAATCATGAGTCAAATCAGAGAAAATGGCCAAGATAGGCCTTTGAAAGGTAGCAGGGGCATTACACAAACCAAAAGGAAGAACCCTATAAGCATAGGTACCCTATGGGCAAGTAAATGTGGTTTTGTCCTAATCTTCTGGTGAAATTTGGATCTGATTGTAACCACTAAACCCATCCAAGAAAGAAAAATACCTCTTCCCAAACAAAGTATCCAAGACCTGGTCTATGAAAGGAAAAGGAAAGTAATCCCTATAGGTAGCCTTGTTCAATTCTCGAAATTCCACACAAATCCTCCATTTACCATTTTTTTTATGGACAATAACTAATGGGGATACCCACTTGGTATCTGATATAGGGTAAATAAAATTGGCATGCAGGAGTTTCTGGAGTTCTTCTTTCACTATGTATTTTAAGGTTGGATTCATTCTTCTTTGGATTTGCCTAATAGGTATGATTTGGTCATTAGTGTAAATATGATGCATACAAGTGTCTAGGTGAATCCCTTTCATGTCAGAGTAATCTCATGCAAAAGCACCATATTTTCATTGAATCATTTGAATCAATTTTTGTTGTTGATCTGTTTCTAACTAGCATTGATGTATAAGGATTTTCCATGGTTGATTTCAACAACCTGGATAGCTGATTCTTTCCCTTCATCTACTTGTGAAATGGTGGCTACTGTAGAGGTGGAAGGGTGGCAAATTTACTGGAATTCAAAGATGAATATATGTGTGTATTCAGGAAAAGTTTGAATGTATTCAATGCATTATGTATCAACCAAAAATAGGCTTAAGATTTGTTCTTCAATTTTCTCTTGAACTCCTTTTATTTTTTCGAGTGTTAACAAGGGATGGGTACAATCCTCCTACCCATAGGGATTCTCCAAATAGAGAGGAACTTCAGTGGATGGTTGGGCAAGGGGAAAGAGAATGTGTTTTTGGCTTTGGGTGCCATTGGAAATTGTCATCTCTCTAGACCGACAACTAATAAACGCATCAGCAATGGCTAACCAAGGTCATCCAAGCACTATTGGATGTCTTGTTTTGGAGGATTTGGGACGAATCACTAATAAATCCACAAGGTATTCCCAAGAGGCCAAAGTGACTGTTATATCATCTAGACTTCCTGCTAGGATGATGGTTGATTTGTCTGCTAATTCCAACAAAGTTTGTGTTGGTCTTAGGTGATTTAGTTGCAGTTTTTTCATAGTGTCAACCGAGATAACATTTATTGTTTCTCCTAGATCAATAAGTGTATTTGGAAAAGAAACACCATTAATCTCTATGGTCACCACTAGATTCCCTGGATCATTATATTTAGATGGAATTTCCAATATAAATTATGATAATTGTCCAACCACCTGTATAACAGAAGGATCCTTCCTCTTCCTCCCTGGATTTTTAATGCAAAGATCCCTTACAATCTTAGCATAAATAGGTATGTCCTTGATGGCCTGAAGTAGGGGAATGTTTACACATATGTTTCTAATTTCAGTCTCTAGATTATGCCCTAGAGGTACCTCAAATTTCTTCACAAGTAAACTTTCTGGATAAGGAGGAGGATTAGTTTTATGAGGTATCTCTACTGGTTGAGAAGTGTGAGGAGGAATTTCCTATTGTACAGGGGTGTTTCTTTCTTCATCTGATTGGTTATCCATTTTTTCTTATTCTTGAACTGCTTGATTATCTATTTGTTCTTCTTCTTGAACTTCTTATTTATCTATTTGTTCTTCTTATTGAATAACCACAGTAGGATTTGGTTTATTCAAAACCCTCCCTGATCTTAATTCAATTCCATTAAATGAAGTATGAGTTATCACATAAGTGGGGAAGGTTTGTACTTCAATATTTTGTACAGGCCATGTAGGTCTATTATTTGGATTAGGAATGGGTTGAGGAAGAATAAGGGTAGGCCGAGGAGGGTTTGGGATAGGTGCAACTTTCATTTGTTGTTGCAGATTTGGGTTCATAGGAAGTACAAGTTGTTGATGTAGTTGTGGAGGTGGAGGAAGAGCAGGGGATCAAATCCCAGTAGCAATTGAGAAATATTGGAAGGGTATTATGGGTAGTTGGGAAAGGTTTTTGGATGAAAGGTAGCATTCCCATATGTAGGGCCCCTCCATCCTTGTTTCCAAGGCTAGATTTATGGTTTCTGAGGTGACCATTGAGGATAATAAATTGGAGGTACCCATTGTTGTTGTGAATATTGTATGGTAGGATTTACAAATATATTAGGATTTTGTTGTCTCCATGCCCTCTAGGAGAATATGATGTTTCCTGAGGTTCTCTCCCTCCCTTGAAAATGGATTTTATTCCTGGTAAAGAAGGGCACTGATTCATAGGATGATCTTATGTACAAAGGCCAGAGATTTCAATAACATTAATGGGACATTCCTTTTCAGGATTCCTTTTCCTACACTGAGGACAAAAAATTTCCAAAGTAGCATTTTCTTCTTGTTGTTTTCTTTTAATTTTAATCGTATCAAGTTGGGAGATGATGGAGTTTAGGATATATGTTTTGAATTTTTCTATTAGATTCCCCAATTCTATTCTAGTAACACCTCCTAGTGTGGGTTTAGTAATTCTGTTTATAGGATCCCTTACACTTTTTCCTATTTTGGCTTGACTGCGAGAGCATCTTTTACAATACTCTACAATGTCTGCAAATGGATTTTGGTACACATCACCAGAACTCATGAGTTTTAGTACCTCAATGTAGTCATCCCTCACACCATTTAGGAAGATGGTCCTAATTGTGGTTGTGTCTAAGGAAAATTGTTTTGTCTTTTGATAGTTGTATAGGAATCTTTCTAGGTAATCTCTTAAGATTTCCTCCTTAGACTGCTGCATTTTAAATATTTCATTTCTATCATCCCTAGGTCTGCAGTAATATTGATATTTCTGGAGGAAAGTATCCTTCATACGATCCAAAGATAATATAGTGTGTTCTCCTAGGCTCATAAACCACCTTAATGTCGAGCCTTTTAGTGTGGTTGGAAAGAGTTTTAGTTTTTTTGCATTATCGGTGTAATTATAACTCCTACATAGTATATCAAATTCAAACAAAAATGAATCGGGATATTTTTTTGACATACTGCAACATCCCCAACCACCAACAGGTCGTGCCATGCCACTATTCAAATGCTTTACTTAGCTATGAAACCGTTTTGTAACGTCCCTAGCCACCCATGGCTAGGCCACACTACACCATAGAACACTTACGTTCTCTCTACGGAACATACTGTAATATACCCAACTTCTATTCTGAGCTATTCCACATAAATTTTTATAACTACATGCATTTGAAACATACACACACAACACTCCTGTGGAATATTTATATATAAAATGTAACAGACAAATACATTACGTAAATGCACAAATTCACATTGAAATAATAGTAAACATAGACATGCACCATATACAAGAAATACCCAAAAACCTGCAGATAGTTATAACCACCCATATGATAAACCCATAAAATAACACGTAGATAACAATGCAGCATGTAATTTTATCACACAGTTAACAATTATCCTTTTAAGAATATCACCAACTACATGTAGACCTTCCATGAACCTCCCAGCCTTAGAACACACTATTCATCACTCTCAACAGTGAGTCACCCCTGAGCTAGGAATAAACTCCACCAGGTAAGGGGTTCCTAACCAGGCTAATGGTTCATGGAAAATAGGAATGACTCCGTCACAGGTACCTACTCAAATTAACAGCCTACAGTCTCTCATTCCCCACATGCCTATCCCACCCAAGAAAGTGTGCCCCTTCTCTGCTCAACCATCCCTCAGCTGCCCCACATTCCTTCCAGGGCTTCAGCAACAAGCTAGATAGGAAGTCTTAGAGCCCTGCAGTTGCATATCAACACCTTCATGAAGTCAATTCCCAACAATTATCTCACTCAAAGAATTTCTCACGGGCCTGACAACCCACCTCTTCAATATCCCATGGGCCTGACAACCCTCTTCTTCAACCCCGCTCTCCACTAACTAGTTACACTAACACAAAATGGCTATGGATACAGGTTCTGGTACACTGACAAGAAGCATGGAGGATAAATGACTGCGTGAGTAAAAATGGTCATGGAATCATGGCTGAATGATGGAAAGAATCATGGAGAAGATGATGGTAAGAATGATGGGGGGGTTGTGTTAAAATGAACTAAGTGCCAACAATATGTATGCATGTCCCCAACTTGACACTTGTCATGTTGGGAACTACTTTGGCCCACTTGTCCCCAACTTTAGAACTTAGGATAAAATAATTATCCATACTTTATGATTAAAGAAATATTAATATAATAATATTTTTTGGCTCAAGCTCCCTAGCTTAGCCCCTTTCTTTAACTTAGCCCCTCCCTTTCCCTAACTAGTGGAGTTTATTCCCCCGTCTCTTTTATCGTTGTTGGTCTACGCACAATGATGTATTTTATATTAAATATAAGACATGTACAAAAACAAGCACATTGACCTTTAACATCTAGGCTCTCTGGCCTAATTCAAAACATAAGCATCCTAGATTAGAATAACTAGCTCCCCATCCTATAAAACATATCATATACATAAAGGCTCCCTGACCTCAACATCATGCGCACTTAAGATGCTATGTGCGGTATCCTGGAATGTGCTCATTTCATCATTTTTGTTGCGCAGTAGCTGAGTGCACTATGCCATGAAAGGTGCATACAAAATTAAATCAAAACAACTCACCAACTTAAGTACATTATTACATTGTACCATATTGGTTCATCCTGGGGATATTACAATCCCCTCCCCTTATTTATGCACTATCCTCAGTGCATTATATACCATGTACCATTCCAATTCTCTAAAATTTCCAATCTTTAGCTATTGAAAGCTGGTTATCCATCTGGTGCTCTGCTTTCCAGCACGAATTCTACTCATACTACAACTGTAATTCAATTGCTCTATTCCATAGAGATGCTTCAGGAAATAATTCAATTAATTGTTCCTTATTACATGCTTCAATTATACTTTATTGAAGCAACAACTGGTTGTAGATACATGACATTTCACCCAGCCTTATATCTCAATGTTGATAAACTCTCGGTAGCATACCATTCTCAAGTATGGGATATGAATCCATCAAGACAATGGCTACCAAATATAACCACGACTCACAATCAATATCAACATAGTCTAGGCCAAGGTACCAATCCTCAAAAACACTCCAACCAACGGTCTCTCTTCCCCACATGCTTGTACAACCCAAGGTAGTATGTACCTTCACTGTCCCACAGTTCATCGGCTTCTCAACCTCCTTTCCAGGGCTCTAGTACAAGACGGAAAGGAAGACTTAGAGAACCATGGCTATAGGAGTTCTCACTTTAATCATTATCATCTCATCTTATGTTTTTCAGCAAGCACCATGCTAAATACTATTTTTTTTCCTGCAATTATTATATATTGCATACAACCAACAAATTGTCAATGTTTTTATTTTTTTTGTACATCATAATTCAACATGTATATTATCTTATGCAATGATCTTAGAATTTCCTGCACCTAGCAATTCAATCGCAATTACCAAACAGTTCAACCAAATAGACTCATCATTATATTCATATGCATATTCATAATTAATAATAGTAAGTTCATTTCTTCAATTTTCTGAACATAAATTTTGTGTAGTCACTATTCCTATGACCACCTCACTTGCAACTTTCCTATTGCAATGTTTATTAGTTCTTGTAATGTTCTCAACTTCATGAGTTAGCAACATTTCAACCATTAGTATAATTATTTCCATGTAAAAACATATATACATGCACTCACAAAATGCATTTGGAAAAATGCATTTAAGTATACAATTCCATCATGTATGAGTGCAACTCTGCCACTTAGCAGGCATAAGTGCAACTCTCAATGCCTATTTATTCCATGCACCTTTGCATTGATTTTTAGAATGAGTTTTATCTAAGTCATGTATCTCACCATCCATAAATTGGAAATCTGGCCAATGTCTTGACACATATCCACACACTTCCCATTGTCTTCACCATTACTTGGATGCCTTCCTTTTCGACCTGAACACTACACCAAGAATACAATTCTGTAGTGTTTATTAGTGTTAGCAAAAAGGTTGCAGTACAAGTTTTATTTAAAGGTAGGAAGCTCATTGGGTATTTGTGTGGAACATAACCTTTCTATAACCATATCTTACCATATCTAACCATGTCCTGGTCTCATACATGACCAGATTTCTTAGCATCATCCCTATAACAAGTTATTATATTTTATTTTCTCTGGTTATTGCCCCATAACCAAATTAACATGACATGCTACTATATCAGTGTGTGAATTCAAAAGCTAAAAGTTTTGATGAATATAGCAGACCTCTAGCCTTTACCATACCTAGTGGTAACTTAATCCTATCAATTCACTTAAAAATAATACCATACAATGTATTATAAACTTCAATTTGGGGAAATCCTTACCTGAATTTCCTTTCGGAAATTATGCAATATCATTTCAAAATAGAAATACTTACCTGCATAGCTGGCATTAAACAATTTTAATGCTACCTGATTAGTTGATGATAATAGAAGCTCTTATGCCTCCTTATTAATCTTATAATCAACATTCCATCCTTTTGCTACTTTCTTCCACATGCAGCAACATTATCAAGAACACTTGCAAACATGCAATAATTATCACCCTATGGCTGTCCAAACAAGCCATAAAATACTTGTTTCTATAGTAATTGCAGCAAGTTATTTCTTCCCGTATCACGTTTCCTTGTTTATCCCAGAAGTCTTCCATTCCGCTGGATTCTTGAACCTTCAAGTGCTCTTCACTATAATTAATGTGCATGAATATTTCTGATTTGAGCACTTTCTAGCCAAAACACTCTTGGTTGCCTTTGTTTTTCCATCCAATTACTAAAATGATATTAACCCTCAAATTTTATTTATTTCCTGGATCCATCTATCCCAACTCATACTTGGATGAATTATGATTCCAATTTTGTTGTCTTATAGACTTTGGATCTTCAACATCCATTTATTTTTTGGATCCCTCTGATCCAACTCCTACATAACCCAATTTTATTTCTGGTCATATTTTTTGAGTAACCTTGGACAGTTAACACCAACTTCCTTCTCGAGGTACTTGATTATCCTTTTCTTAACTGATCATATCAGTACTTGGATTTTCTTGCTGTCTATTACTTTCCCTTGTCTTGACCACTTTAATTTCAACCTACCTTGCACAATCCAATTCTATCATATCATAAATAATGCCCTTCATACCTTGCTTCCACTGCACACTCTGATAACCATAAGGGAAGCATTACTCTAATTTCATAGCTAATCCATGGATATGATGCACTCCTTATCCAATATGCAATAAGCCTCTTTCTTTATCTGATTACTGTCATTCAGGTAGTCAATTCCTTTTATAATAGATTCGACTCTAATGTATTTCTTAATCTATATATTGGTTTCTTTGGGAGTGAATGCACTTTCATTGATTCATTCATTACATGATCTATTCCTCTGTCCCGATTCCATTGAATATTTGACTAACATGAGAGGACTTCCTATAGTGGCCTCCCAAGATTTTATGGCTGCACTCAGATTCATACCTTGACATTTTGTGGTCTTGGATTTTGATCATCTTATGAAATATTTTGTCATAGCACTCTTTCCCTGAGTACCTCTTCTTATTTTTAATTAAACTTCAACCTTCTCCTATGTTAATAACTCAAAGTTTTTAACTCTGCAAAATGTGTAGTGAACAAAACTTTGTCAGGTTAACTGACTCCAAAGAATTATTTCTTCTGATTTCTTGTTGTTATCACCATGACAATTTTTATATAAGACCCAAGTCTTGATAATTTAGCAAGAACTACATCATCGCGGAAGCTTGATAGTTTGGAGGACTGGGAAAACCATTGTGGTTTTTAAAATAGATGTTTGGCGCCTCTAGAGATACATCAGGGTGAAAGGTGGGTTACCGAAACCACTTTCGCCAAAGTCCTGATGTCACATGTTTTAATATGTCAAAACCACCACTCGTGGGGCAAGAAATAGCTAGTCAGTTAACCCCGTTTCGCTCGTTCAGTACTTCATAGCCGTATGATGTCAGGTGAACACCACCATGTAACGAACTCAAAAGCTAATCATTTAAAATGGATTAGTCGAGCATGGAAAAGAAACGTACTTGTACGTAATTCTATGTATGATTCATGATTGGGACTCTATAACTACCAATTCTCAAGTATGGAGGCATCATCTTATCCATAAATGGAGTAATCTCATAATTTGCTCGACCTTCTAATCTCTGTAAAAGCATTTCAATGTCCACAAAATTGAGGTTCATGGACAAATCTATATCCAGTGAAACTGGTTATTCATGAAACATGGTAGATTTACCTACGAGTAAGGAGGAAAGGGTAATTACGCATATAATAGCAACTAAATTCCATATAGAACTTGCTACAGACTCGAAATTGGAAGTCAGGCTGAATCCCATTATGAGGGATCTAGTCATCAACAGACAAGTTGTTAAGAAGAAATGGAGCAAGCGATAGAACAAAGAAACCATAGCTGAAATGGATAAAAGTGTTCAAGAGGATCAATTGGTCTGGTTAGATACTCTAAATGAGGAGATCGCTAAGTGGAAATGAGTCCTCAAATCAAATTAAGTACATTTCAACAAATTTTGGACAACTGGTAGTAGAGGAAAGGGGCCCCAGAGATGATAGACTTATTCTTAAACGGTCCCTTAAAAAAAATGGGTAACTATTATTTTAAATCATTCCCTTTTGTAACTTATCTCTATTTTTAGAAATATGCGGAAGTCCGAGTGTTTCGAATTCTACAAATAATTCCTCTATATATATGTATTATCTAGAGGAAGAAAAAAAAGGGGGGGGAAAGGAACCTGCCCTTTGTGCAGGAAAACTTTTTGAAATTTTGGGATTAAAATGAATATATAAATGTAGAAGCGGATTTTGAACTATTTATGAAAAGATTTTGACTGGTGGTGATATGAGTCTTGTTTTATTTCATAGTATGTGTTTCTTGTAAGATTATATTTCACTTTCATCTGTCTGAATCAGAGGAATATAAAACCCAGAATTCATCTCTGAGATGCTCTCGGCTTAGCAATTGAGACTATATTTGTTTCTTCTCAAACAAACTCTGAATTCATTTTAAATAATGCTCCTATGCAGTTGTGTGTTTCTTTTTCCTCTAATACCATGAAAAATTTCTATTAAACTCAGACTCATTGCCTTAATTAGCCTTCTCCTCTTGATAGTTCAATGTTCCAACAATGCATTGTTCATTCCAGACTCCATAGCCCAAATGTCATCTCTTCTCCTCCAATCATTCAACAACAAACCCCAAAACAAACCAAATCTAGCTAATGTTTTCTATCGATATACCCAGTGACACGAGAGAGCCCTAAAAAATGCACTGCAAAAAGATGACGTTCAAACAGTATAAAATGTCACGGAAATCCATTTCTTTCTATTGTTGGTCGCCTTCCAAACGAATTCACACGCACAAAAATTCAACCTGTACACCCATATTTATTGTGCACAGCAACACCACAAGGTAAATCATGATTCTGTGCACCTATAACCACTATGCATTTCATCTTTGTCGTGCCAATAACTTGCATGCCCTAGTTTAGCATTGCGTGCCAATATCCACTGCACGCAATTTTGGTTCTTGCATTGATACCTGTTGTGCACAGTTCTTTGTATTGTGCACTAATATTCCACATGCATTTTTCTCTATGCATTGCACCATGCCAAATTTCAATATGCCCCCACCGCACACAATAATATGCGTGCACCATTGATTGCACTGTCACGAGACAACTTATACTCATACTGTGCATGCATAAACCAAACTCCTTTGCGCTCTGCCAATACTGCATACACCATGCGCACCATTATTATCTGTGTGTACACCGCATGCACCTTCTTATGCGTGTACACTCCGTGCAATACTAAATTTAGTGCGCACATTTGCACACCAATATTTCCGCGCAGTACAAAATTTTTATCATGCGCACCTGCACGCTATCATTTTTTTTTCCGTGCAACACCAAAATTTAACATGCACATAAACACACAAATACCTTGTCGCACAGTGTCGAATTTTACCTATCCCGAGCTTTTCACTGTGCCACATGAATTTTCGGGGCACCCAATTGCGCACATTCACCTTTATGCACATCGATTCCTCGTGAATTCCACTGCAGAAATTGGGGCTTTTTCCCAATTCACCATAGACATTCGACAACTATGAAATTTGTTCAATTTCACCCCGATAACACCATCTCAACCTCTGTAACAATAGATCACTATGGGTTGACAATTCTAGAACGAATTTTTCCCAAGCTCAATTCACGAGTTGGGAATTTTAATTATAAAACTTGCTCCAACTATCATGGATTCACTATAACTTTAAATTCAACCAATTCCAGGTCTGAATTTGCTAGAACAGATATTAAATCAGTAATATCTCATCACTTGGCTGAATTTCTCCATTTTCTCATGAATTCAACCACAGAAATTGGGGCTTTTCCCCATTTCCACCCAGTTGTTGTTACTTTTTACCATGGACGTTCTACAAACTAAAATTTGGCCACTTCAAAATAAATCCTCTGTGACATTTTTCTTCAACTCAATTTTCTCGACCCATCCAATCTCAATGTTGGAACTAAAGCTCTGATACCATACTGTAATATCCCTAGCCACCAACAGGTCGGACCATGCCACTACTCAGATGCTTTACTTAGCTCTGAAACTATTTTGTAACGTTCCTGACCACCCATATCCAGGCCATGCTACACCAAAGAACACTTATGTTCTCTCTTGGGAACATATTGTAACATACCCAACTTCTATTTTGAGCTATGCCACATAAATTTTTCTAACTGCATGCATTTCAAACATACACAGACAACACTCTTGCGAAATCTTTATATATAAAACATAATAGACAAATGCATTATGTAAATGCACAAATTCACATTGAAATAATAGTAAACATAGACATGGAGCATATACAGGAAATACCCAAAAACCTACAGATAGTTATAACCACCCATATTATAAACCCATAAAATAACACATAGATAACAATGCAACATGTAATTTTATCACACAGTTAACACTTATCTTTTTAAGAATATCATCAGCTGCATGCAGACCTTCCATGAACCTCCCAGCCTTAGAAAACATTGTTTATCACTCTCAATAGTGAGTCACCCCCGAGCTGGGACTAAACTCCACCAGGTAAGGGGTTCCTAACTAGGCTAATGGTTCATGGAAAACAGGAAAGACTCTGTCACAGGTGCCTACTCAAACTAACAGTCTACAATCTCTCATTCCCCACATGCCCGTCCCACCCAAGGAAGTATGCCCCTTCTCTGCTCAACAATCCCTCAGCTGCCCCACTTCCCTTATAGGGCTTCAGCAACATACCGGATAGGAAGTCTTAGAGCCCTGTAGCTGCAGTTCAGCACCTTCAGGAAGTCAATTCCCAACAATTCTCTCACCCAGAGAATTTCTCATGGGCCTGGTAACCTGCCTCTTCAATATCCCACGGGCCTGACAACCCGCTTCTTTAGTCTCGCTCTCCATCTAACCAACTACACCAACACAAAATGGCTATGGATATAGGTTTCGGTACAGTGACAAGAATCACGGAGGATAAATGACTGCGTGAGTGAAAATGGTCATGGAATCATGGCTAAATGATGGAAGGAATCATGGAGAAGATGATGGTAAGAATGATGGGGGGCAGTGTGAAAATGAACTAAGTGCCAACAATATGTATGCATGTCCCCAACTTGACACTTTTCATGTTGGGATCTACTTTGGCCCACTTTGTCCCTAACTTTAGAACTTAGGATAAAATAATTATCCATACTTCATGATTAAAGAAATATTAATATAATATTCATTTTTGGCTCAGGCTCCGTAGCTTAGCCCCTTTCCTTAACTTAGCCCCTCCCTTTCCCTAACTAGTGGATTTTAGTCCCCCGTCTCTTTTATCGTGGTCAGTCTGCGTGCAACGATGTATTTTATATTAAATATGAGACATGTACAAAAACATGCACACTAGCCTTTAACATCTAGGCTCTCTATCGTAATTCAAAACATAAGCATCCTAACTTATAATAATTGGCTCCCCAACCTATAAAACATATCATATACACAAAGGCTCCCTAGCCTCAACATCACGCAAACTTAAGATGTTGCATGCGGTATCCTAGAATGTGTTCATTTCATCATTTTTGTTGCACAGTACCTGTGCACACTATGCCATGAAAGGTGCATACAAAATTATATCAAAACAATTCACCAGCTCAAGTACATTATTACATCGTACCATATTGGTTCAGCCTGGGGATATTACACATACCATGGAAGTGAGGTAGTGAGGACAATGAAATATTCCTCATAGAAACGTCTCTATCGATGTCTAATATTGGGAATCCAAATGTATTTGTTTGGTTGTTTTCATTTCCCTCTTCATCTTCCATGTCTCCAAATAACACATTGTAGGGTGTTGTTGACGGGCGAAACAGTCCATCCGTCAACTGGGAGAGTGGAACCGGTCCGAGGTTGTCTAAATAACCCAAGCTGTTTGGAATGGACCACCCTGACGAGTTTAACGGCTCCGTTGGCCGCTCCAAGGTCTCCTAAGGAAACCAAAGAGAAAAATGATCTGAGCTAAATAATCTAACTAAGGAAAGTAGAAACTAATAAAACAAACTAAAACAAATTATATAACTAAATAAAAGAAATTAAATAGAGGAAACTAGAAACTAATAAAACAAACTAAAACAAACTATACTAATCTAACTATGAACAACTAACTACTTATATATACAATATACTAACTATGATTATAATAACTCAAATCAACTGCC
Organism: Picea mariana; assembly: GCA_032191745.1. NCBI lineage: Eukaryota > Viridiplantae > Streptophyta > Pinopsida > Pinales > Pinaceae > Picea > Picea mariana. The sequence goes on along the minus strand of JASDQU010098067.1, from coordinate 15,972 downwards.
TAATTATCAGCTATAATATTCCTTATTCACAAATGTACATTATGGACAGCCTACAGATTTGATTAAAACCTGCAAAACTCATGTGATCGCTGCCTTGAGACAGCCAAGAATCTATTTTTTATCTTTTATGTTTTACGAAAAGGAAATAAAAACTACTGAAATAAAACAATCTAATCTATCTTTCTGATATTAAACAATGTAATATAAATCTAACTAAACTATCATTTATATTAAACTACTTAACATAAACAGTAAACGCCTAACTAATTGACCTGGAAACGCTCCAAGTCTGCCCTGTGTATGATTGCTTCGTAAGCTGGTTGGAGGAAGAAATTCACACCATTTAGCCCTTAAGATTCTCACAAAGGATCAGCTATGATGCTTCCTGAAGTAGGCTACAGGACAAACAAGACATAAAAGAAATCATAACAGTCTTCATATTATGAATTCCTGCAAAAGGGAAACCTATTATGCAGCAAGTTCATATATAACAATTTAATTTATGAAGAAGACAAAGCTATCATCCACAAAATAAATCTACAACTATTATGTCCTATATTTCTTTTAGGAAGAGACAAAATATGTATAACAGTAAAGAAATTATATCATTTGCATGTGATTTAGATAGCAAAGTAATACTAAACCATAAACAAAATGATATACAAAACTTGGAACACAATGTCGATATATTGAAAAGCAAAAGCTATAACAAAACATCCATTCTGCTCCAGTTTCAATCAGAATTACATATCCTTGTTCTCCCCAACTGAGGATGATCGATTATTACAAAATCATAGGTTTATATAGGTCTTTCACAAGGTAAAACATCCTTGTGAATAATAGTAAACAGTTTTACACAATCTAGGAATAATCCCAAAATCCCTTAAACTAAGTAACTAAAAATGCAGGTGAAATCTGTAGATCATCCCCTAACTGACCACGATATCCATTTCAAATTCGAATTTCCCTGCAATAGAACACAAAAACCAAGTTAGGAGGATGTTTTATTTGAAAAACAAATAAAAATTGTTTTTACAAACTTAGCTACAGAATCGTTTGATTCTGTAGCTGGTCTAGGATAGTAAACGTGACCAGATATACAATCAAATCGAATCCAATCATCTATTAATAATCAATAAATTACTAATAATTAAATCCAACCAAATCAAACAAAATACAATCGGGACAGAGTAGAGATGCTCTGTTTTCCCAATCGACATAAAATCGCATCACATCTTAACAAGACTGTTTCATGAATGAAGTGAATGACAAACCAAATCGCATGAAATAAAAACCATCATTATCGGTAAGCATAAGATTCATATCATTGCCAATATAGAAAGCCATTACGATTTCACGCATCACTGTATCCATAGAACCCAACCACAGTTCTCATTCGCTGTGTTTCAAATAATTCACAGGTAAATTCGTAACTGTAATTGACTAATTATAATCACAACAGCAGATTGACATCATTCAATTAAAAGCACGATGTATGAATTGCTTCCAATGTAATCGAATCATCTCCACAAATATAGACTCAACAACCTTCATGTTAGATCAGTCCATAGTCGACAAACAGGGTTTTGATAGAGTCAACAAACCAGGCATATAACTAAGTTTAATTATAGACACAAATCAAAAGATTTGATACGATCAATCCATCCCTGTAATCTCAATCGAATAATGCATTTGTTATCATCAGAATACAACTCACATCGTAACAGCTATTATTGTTATCCATTCAAAATTTGATTATGTAACAAATGATATACGAATTGGTCCCAACATAGAAAATACAATTAGCATAGTTAACCAATTTGTGCATCGTATCGCGCAAGATATAGTCAAATCGAATAGAGATATCATTTGTATTTCAAGAATAGAAAAGATATCAAATAACAACATATTCAAATCAAATTATGGTCAATCAAACTAAATCTAATCACAACCAATCCAGAAATCGATAATCAAAACTTA